>JAVTVY010031823.1:0-11820 GCA_036873755.1 Hanleya hanleyi
AGATACATCATTTTTTAGATGACGACTCTAACGAATATTATGGATTAAGAATACTGATCAGCGATACGGATTTGATATTTTGGAACATCATGATGTCTTGCCGGCAACATTGAAAACTGTTGACCGCTTCTCTCTTGCAGGAAACAAGCCTATGTTTATGTATACTATGATTGTCTTTTTGAATTTGGTGCTAATACTGTTGGAATATGGAATAGGTCTTTGGATTATGGGCGCGGATATTAACTAATGGACGACGGTGGAAATATGAATGACGGACCAGACGCTTGTAATACTCATCTGAACAGCCGGAAACGTTTCCATCAGGTCATGATTAGACGATGTAGGATCGGTCATACACGATTAACTCACGAATATTTACTATAAAAAGAGCCGGTCCCAAGGTGTATTCCATGCCACGAAGATCTCACGGTGAAACATATTCTCATAGACTGCATAGATTTTAAGGTTGTAAGAGATCATCGAGCAGCTACGTTGGAAGATCTTTCTAGCCGAACAAAACAAGATTGTATTTTAGAGTATTTGAGAGAGATTGGTTTGTTGTACAAAATTTTAATGGTTGTACCTGTTTTAACGCATTATTTTGCTGAGTTGTTGACTTGAATACTTAGAATTTTGACTATAACCGTAATTCTCTCTCTGTCTCTGTCTCTCTGCTACTATCTTTAGTTCAAGAACTAAAACCTATCATCTACCAGGAAAAAGTGCCATATTCACTGCAGAAGCAAAAGCTCTATTGTCGGCTTCAGAAGGTATTGGGTCCACTAAAACGAAAAAATGTTATACTCAGATTCACCATCATGCTTTCAAGTGATTAAAAGTGGAAATTCATCTTATCCCACCATCTTGAATATTCTACAGTTATATGACATTAAATTTGATCAACAGATCGATCTTGTGTTTTGTTGGGTGCCTAGTCACGTTGACCTCTAAGGTAATACTGAAGCTGATAAAATGTCTAAGACAGCCCTAGATGGTGAGGTTGATACTGTTGGAATCCCATACAGCGATTTCAGAACATCTCTCTCTCCTTACGTGAGAAAGTTGTTTCAATCTTTATGGGATGCTACGGATAATAACGAACTTCACGAGTTCAAAAAATTCTTGGTTATACTCATCTGAACAACCAGAACCGGTTCTATCAGGCCATGATTAGACGATGTAGAATCGGCCACACACGATTAACTCACGAATATTTACTAAAACAGAGCCGGTCCCAAGGCGTATTCCATGCCACGAAGATCTCACGGTGAGACATATTCTTATCGACTGTATAGATTTTAAGATTGTAAGAGATGCTTTTTATCGAGCAGCAACGTTGGAAGAGTTATTAACTTGAATACTTAGGATTTTGTTTGATCGTCGCTATATAGCTGAAATATTGCTGAACGCGACGTTAAACCTTAATTCTCTCTTTCCTCGCCTTGCCCACTCAATTTACTGCTCCACGTTAGTAGGTCCGATCATATTGATAGTATGCCTTAACTCAGTAGCGGGTTTAACACGTTAGTGAGCTTCAGTTATGTAGGGCTCTTGCAAAAAAGTCGAATGGAAAACGGCTGTGTTGGCATGTGGAAATTCCTTTCAGATATTAAGTTCTCATTTCGATTATTCTTTCAGGCGAATGTGTATTCAGAAACGAGCAACAAACTAATTTGATTGCATCCATGGAAATCATTTCTGTACCCATCCCGGTAACAACGGTGGAGCAATGTAAAACAGAATGCAAGCTATCCGAGCAGATGGGCAATGAGTGTTGGGCGGTTGCATTCAATAACGGTACTTCAGTTGGCGACAACGAACGCTGTACGCTGCACTTCGCAACTAATCCTTTCATTATTTCTCGTGGCGATCTGTGGACCTGCAACGCTGATTCAAACCTATACATTAGGATATGTTATGAGGGTAAGATAACGAAGGATAGTAGATACATCGGTACTGTTATGCGAAAAAGATATTGACAACGAATATCGCCCAAAGTCCCAAAGCTACTATTATTCGTATAAATTCATATTCTCTAGTTAGATAACGGAAAATAAACTGGAATTTCGTCATTCTGTGCCAATCTCCATACTAACAAGTACGAAGAGTCATGTGGTAATTGTAGATGGCTAGAAGAACGATTCTCAGAATACTACGCTTGAATTATATTTGCCACAGTTTTCTCATTTTATAACCCAAAATGATGAGACTCCATGTTAAAGAGATCATGGTGACATCTTGTGGAAAAGTTTACCTCAAATATCTATACCCCTTCCTGATTCACCCGCGTTGCTCCATACCAGATATGTGTGAACTTATATGATATATATCGAAATGAGTTGAGACGATCAAACCCTATTATAATGTTGATTTTGAAACCCAAATGTTTGCATTTCAGTATATTGATGATTGTTGTTTGTTTTGTTAGGTGCAGTTAATCCTGAATCTATACCAGTCTCCCTTGTTGACGATATAAGTACAGAACCGCTAAATAAGTGTTATGCCTACGAAGATTCCTCAGAGGGAGATCCACTCAACGCCGATAGCGAATCATCAGCCTGCGTAGCAGAGCTTGCCTTAGGTATTGTGGCTTCGACACTGCTGCCAGATGAGTCGACGACACCGCCACTACCAGATGAACTGACGACGATGCCACGAACAGTTGAACCGGCGATATCCAGTTACACTGGTAATTATATCGGCCAAGTAAAGCTACATTGTCGATAAACACATATAAATCGGGAAAGACGGATTCTCTCTCTCAGAATCTCTCTCTATTAACTCGCTCCTTTAAGTAGACCTAGTAGGGCTCTCCCCGCTAAAGGAGGAGCGTGTCCTCCTAAATGATATTACGCTAGGTAGGGCTCTCCTCCTTTAGCGGAGAGAGCCCTACTAGGTCTATCCTTTAAGTTAAATAAAATCGTCAATGGCAAAGCTCCATACATAGGTGCATCAATGCTGGAGTGACACTGATCGGCTCTATATAGCTCAAATATTGCTCGATGCGTCGCTAAGTTTAATTCTCTCTCATTATTGGGGTGTTCACCTCCTTTCAACTTATCTGAATGTTTTTCTCCTTTGAAATGATCAGTTGTTGCCAACTTGTCGTAGGCTGATATTAACCCATGAGCATGTAATCTTCTCTACCACAGGATTTTCAATTTGCGAGAGCTACAGAATGGTTCCAGGCAGAAAACTATCCTCTACATTTGTGGCAATATTCGTCGACCCATACAGATCCACCTGTATTTTAGAATGCTTCAAACATACACGATGCCAATCGTTCAACGTCAAGGTCAGTCCGGTTGCACTAGTTCATTGTGAACTCTTAGAAGACGTCCGCGAATCGAGCGATAGCGAACTGGTTGATGGGGACATGGGTTGGCAGTATTTCAGAGCCCCAGCTGGCTAGTCATTACTCGTAAAGAAACGAACACCGAATCTGAAGCCCCAAGCTGCGACTGTAGAACCTTGAAGGAATACTTGCGTTTATTAAATAAGTATCTATCTTGAATATGAATACATTTACAAATATTTCTTGACTTATTTTCTTCATTCCGATTATTCATTCCAGGTATCTTGGAGCGTTATTTACGCAAGGTGTTGAGGAGAATTACACTATCTTAGAAAAACAAATACAGAAGCATATGCTGAGAACTTCGAGGTGGAGTTCCTGGCCTGGGTAGTTAATGCTCCTTGAGGAGAAATTCTAAATGTCAGTTCAAAGTGAGAAACACGGTTGAAACGATAAGCATTTGTCAATAAAGTCTCTCTCTCTCTCTCTCCACAAAATGTACTGTAAATCTAGGAGGACTCAAATGTTAATCATCGTGGCTATATAGCTGAAATATTGCTGAACGCGACGTTAAACCTTAATTCTCTCTCTCTCTCTCTCTCTCTCTCTCTCTCTCTCTCTCAAATGTTATTTTTGGCCAATGGTTGATGAATAGGGCGAGACAGCGGGCCTGATTTCTGACGGGAGCTGAATTTTGTAAGTATATCACACGGAAAATCATGCAAACGTATATTTATTTCGAGTTGTATTAAAACAAGATAACAAGGAGAAACGTCAAGACTTGGTAGATTGTTCGCATCTTTGAATAAAGTTTGATAGAGATGGAGTTATATTCAATATCACGTCCACCTGTATAGCGGCATTCAGCTATATAGAGACGATCAATATTAGTCTCTCTCTCAGTGACTGGGGGAAAACAGAATATATTATGTTCTTGGTCAGAACCATTAAGACCGGTCCCTTATGGTTCAGAACCAGAATATCTTAAGAGTCTGCTGAGGTTGTGGAAACCACCAACAATTCACAACACCGACGTTATCTACACCAGACAAAATGCTCATATGTTCGATGTAGATGAGAATTATAGTTGTAGGGTAGATACACCTATGCATTTTGGTGGTGACTTGAACTTCTTCCCAGATGCTAATGCGATTTCGGAGCTCACGAGAGATGATGCTAGTTATATTTTGAACAGAGATACACGTATGCATTCTGATGAACATTTGAAGGTGGTTTTTAAGCTCACGAAGAGAGTTGCTGTTGATGAGCGTCCCTTGATGATCATGACTCTACAACTAGACAAAAGCGAGAGTCAAAGTTTATGAAAAATGCAAAAATCAAAAGAGAGAGAGAAAAAAAAACCCCAGAAAAACGAAAAGAAAAATCAGAGATTAATAATGGCTAAGTTAACACTATATTTCGTAGTCTGTACGATCTTTTATGTTTTTTATTTATATAGACTAAAATGGCTTAGAAACCAACACTTCTACAATGAGATTGCAAAGCAGTTTTTTTTTCATGGGAAGCAGATTAATGTATATTATGTCGTTATAATCCATATCATTCCGGTGCTTTAGGACAATTTTTCAAAGCTACAGGCGTCTCTTTCACACTTAACAAAATGTTTGTTTGCATAAATGTGTTTAACAATTAACAAGTTGTATCAGTTCGCGTTACACTGAAGATTTTTAAAACATTATGCCCGATTTACATTAGGCTTGGCTTACATACCTTCTTCTGGTGCTCTCCATCTTGGTGAATTTCAGAATCTGTATGCGATTTTAATGGTCGTAGTAATAATGGGCCTTATACATATGTTTCATCGGTTAAAGGTACCTATCCAATATTAGATATCTCAATTGGAGACCTTTCTATTTCTTCCATTCTTATTAAACGTCACAAACCTGATTGCAGAAAGTTATAAAACAGGGCTACACCACCAAGCGCCTCCACTCAAAGTTTCTCAAATTTGGCGATACACATCGCATGCTGATAGCAAAATACGAGCAAAGCGTGTAAGATTTATGGCGTTGCGTTTCGTAACTTGTGTCTAATTCCGCTGAACCCAGGGCTAGGGACCGTATGAACGCGTGTATTTCAAGACCTTCATGGTGTTTATATGAACAGACGGCATGATATTTCAGTGGGACAGCACTATAAAATGGCAGCATTAGATCTGCTCTGTTACAAGTAGGTACCCCTGCCCCTCCCCCTCCCCTCCCTTCCCTTCCCCGTCGTGATATAGCTGAAAAAATGTTGAAAGCGACGTTAAACCCTATTCACTCACTCACTCACTTATATGAACAGTCATAATCAATCAAAATGACGAGAGACATCCTTCTCTAGATAACAACTTTACAACGAAAATCATATAAACTAATAATAATGATCAACGATACGGATTTGGAGCAACGTTAAACCTTAATTCTCTCTCTCTATCTACGGATTTGATATATTTGAAACATCCAGATGACTTTGCGTATTCATGGAAAACTGTTGACCGCTTCTCTTTAGCAGGAAACCTAGCCTATGTTTATGTATATACTATGTATGGAATAGGTCTTTGGATAATGGACCCGGCTAAATATTGAGTGACGGTCTAGACGTTCGTATTTCTTCTTTTAATAATGACTCCAAGCGATCAAGAACAGATCTGCAACTCTTCCCTTCATGGAGAATATTCTAAAGTTATATGATCGTAGAGCATAATGGGAGTTTCAATGGGAGTTGGCTACCTAGTCATGTTGGCATCGCAGGGAATACTGATGTCAAGGAGTCTCGTGAGTAGTGTATATAGAGCAACTAAAGCCGCCGTTCACCCGGATGTAACTATGACGTCACAACTGTATGGTTTGTAACGAGGCTTTTGATTGGTTGAATTGTAAGTGTGAGGTTGAATTTGATTGGTTGAGGTGTCGTCCCTGTTGTAAAGCAAGATGGTGGGTGTCGGCCCTGTTGTAAAGCAAGATGGTGGGTGTCGGCCCTGTTGTAAAGCAAGATGGCGGCGTGGTTCGGGCATGTTCGGGCATGTTCGGGCAAAAAAAAAGTTCCGGCAAAAAAAAAAAAAAAAAAAATGTATTCATGCGCGGTGATGCGGTTTGGCTGTGGTTTTGGCGGTGATTCGGTCTCGAAAAGTAGTCCCTAGATAAAATGGTCCGATGGGGTCGAGTGAGGTATCAAAGTGAAGGTTAGGTGAAGGAGCATCTAATGGGCTGGGTGTGGGGTTGAAATATCGTCATTCTGCGCATGCGCGGCGGCCGAAGGGTATGAAAATAGCCTTTTTGGATCTAGGGGAGCCCCTAAGGGTCCGATGGGGTCGAGTGAGGTATCAAATTGAAGGTTAGGTGAAGGGGCATCTGATGGGCTGGGCGCGGGGTTGAACTATCGGCATTCTGCGCATGCGCGGAGGCCAAAGGGTATGAAAATAGCCTTTTTGGAGCTAGGAGATTGACTACTGGTCCAGTGGGGTCGAGTGAGGTATCGATGTGAAGCATTCGTGAAGGGGCATCTGATGGGCTGGGTGTGGGGTTGAAATATCGGCATTCTGCGCATGCGCGGTGGCCCAAGGGTATGGAAACAGCGGTTTTGGAGCTAGGGGAGTCCCTAATGGGCCAATGGAGTCGTATGAGGTATCAAAGTGAAGCATTCGTGAAGGGGCATCTGATGGACTGGGCGTGGGGTTGAAATATCGGCATTCTGCGCATGCGCGGTGACCCAAGGGTATGGAAATAGACGTTTTGGAGCTAGGGGAGCCCGTAATGGTCCAATGGGGTCGAGTGAGGTATCAAAGTGAAGCATTCGTGAAGGGGCATCTGATGGGCTGGATATGGGGTTGAACTATCGGCATTCTGCGCATGCGCGGTGGCCCAAGGGTATGGAAATAGCCGTGTTGGGAGCTAGGGCAGCCCCTAATGGACCAATGGGGTCGAGTGAGGTATCAAAGTGAAGCTTATGTGAAGGGGCATCTGATGGGCTGTGTGTGGGGTTGAACTATCGGCATTCTGCGCATGCGCGGTGGCCCAAGTGTATGAAAATAGCCGTGTTGGGATGTAGGGGAGCCCCTAATGGACCAATGGGGTCGAGTGAGGTATCTAAGTGAAGCATTCGTGAAGGGGCATCTGATGGGTTGGGTGTGCGGTAGGAATATCATTCTGCGCATGCGCAGATGCATGTCCAATCAGAAGCGAGTATTTCAAATCCGTCCCAGAGCTCTCGTCCAATCAGAAGCGAGTATTTTGAGCCGGTGCATTATGGGACATATCCAAGATGGCGGCACGTATGTTCAAGATGGCGGCACATCCGGTGTCGAAAACTGGCCATTTTGTCGGATGTGGTCACCCAGTGTCGAAAACTGGACCCTGTATGACGTCACTTTCGGGTTTTTCACTAAAAACTACCTCCAAACATAGAAGAGTTCCTAATGTTTCCTCTTAGACGTCCGTATGTTCAATCGCCGGTGTGTTTTGTGTTTTCCCGCCCCGCCCCAGCGCCCCGCAGCGCGAGCGCGCGCGCGCGAGTTCTCCGGAAGTGCGCGTCATCCCCGGCAGTGCGCGCGGGCGCGGACGCGGGTCAAAAGGTCAAAGGGTCACCTCCAGGTCAGACGGTCCAATGTCCAATGAGACAATGTTGCGGCATCGCTATAGTCAGAGCTTGAGCACAATAAACAATTCTAGATTCTAGGGGGATTCTAGATGAACCTGGGAAAGATGGGCAGTTCCATTTGGACACAATCAGCGGTCGAGAAAAAGAACCAATCAGCGATCGAACAATCAGCCAATGGAATTGGGGTATTCACGGTGTGCTTTCGCTGACGTCCGCGCCTACATCTGGGTTCTTGTACACCCGGGTAATGTTTTTCTGGACATGGATGGGTTACCTTTGGCTCCATTCTAGGCCACTGATTGGCTAATACGGTGTTCAAAGCCAGTTTCATGCATTATGCTCATAGAACTTATAGTCATAATCTATACGTGTTGTACGAGTCTCTTCACTCACCGTATACACGTACCTCAATGAAATGCCTGCTCCAAACCTAGACCAAAGACACGTACTTGGTCTGTAGGCTGATTTCATTGGTTCTCTATTTTTTACTATAGTGCTCTTGCCTTCTAAACTTGATGGGTTACATTTTGACCCCATCCTACACCACTGATTTCAGTTTGACTGAATTTCCACATTGGGCATTGATGCATTAGGAATAAAACACACAAGACAGGGTTTTTTGGTGAGATCTCATTTTTTTTTATTCAGTGAACAACAACAACGTGAGAACAACCACGTGAAAATTCAAGCCCAGAACAAGGGGCTTGTCATTAACTGAAGCCCAGAACAAGGGGCTTGTAATTAACTGAAGCCCAGAACAAGGGGCTTGTACATTGAAGCCCAGAACAAGGGGCTTGTCATTAACTTAAGTCCAGAACGGGGCTTGTACATTGAAATGATGGGCGGCCCAGTCATAGACGAGTACATCGCGGTCCTCGGCCTGGGGGTACTCGTCAAACATCTGCACGATAGTAGATAAGGGTCTTCCCCGGCATCGATGGTACAGGTAAAACAAGCAATATTGTCCGCACACGCCACTGGTCAGGCTTGGCAACGTTTGACTGTTCCAACACCACGTCTCTGTGCCTTGATCCATGAAGTCTGTTAAATCGGGATGGAGGGGTGGCAGACCGTACGGGTCAAAGTATTCCCCCTGCTGTTCTGTCAAGCACACGGCCACCCAGTGTTCACCGGGTCGATCCATCGGGTCCGTGTTGAGAACGTAAGCAGCCGGATACATACGGTCTAATGGAAACACATCTCGGGCGAACACCCCTTGAAAGACCCTACGTGTCTCTGGGTCATTCTCCAGCACGGTGGTTATCTGGTCTGTATCCATGTTAGGTGGAGAAGTCACACAGGACGTTGTGCGCCTTGTCCACTTGAATGATGTTGTCAAACTCGGCGTAGTAGATCACATTGACGGTGGTCGCCAGGGCTCGTGCAAAGTGGATTTCCAACCGTAAGTTGCCTTGCTTGGCCAGGGCCAGCTGATGGTCGTTCTCTAAGGTGGGGGTTAGATCGAAACAGAACAACGTATATCCGTTCGCGTAGTCTTCCCGACTGACCATATTCCCTTCGTCCTGGTTGATTTGACCGGTGGCTGTAAACAGGCTCTGATAGGCTCGAATGAAATTCCTCCGCCCAAAGTTCGGGTTAAGGCCGTGGCTGGCACCTGTTGTCCATCCACATGCAGGGCCACAAAATTGATGCCGAAATGTTTAAAGTTAAACGGATTCTCTGGGTAGGCTCCGCTGAAACTGGTATTTTCCACACAGGCCAGGATCAATCGCTTGGGTAGTTCCCCCAGGAACAGGTTTTCTTTGTTGGCGCCTATATTTCCAGCAGGCACAGAGAACACTTTGGTTTGCACACGTCGGATAGGGTACTGGGCTGGTTTTGTTTCCAAGGCTTGCATGTGTCCCAATTGAACGGCTGGATTCGGTTTCACTTTTCGGACATATAGGACTGCGTCTTGGATGACAATCTTATAGTCTGCTGCATGCCCCTCTACGTTAGTGGCCATCAAGGCGAAGGTCGGAGGCGCCCGTATCAGTCGGATTTTGATGGGGATCTTGTTCAAGAGGTACCGGTCTTGCATGAACATGTCTGCATGCAGTCGACCCATCATATCCACTGAGGCACTGTTCGCAGTGAAAGCCTTCCGTTTGGTATATCCCCCATTGTCCACCGTGTCCATGTGCTCGGCCGTGTCCCTGTAGAATAAAGCGGTTGTCAGCTGAGATTTTTTAGCCTCTCGGCCATACGACAACAGTGTCTCGATGTAGGCTCGATAGGGGTACGTGTTGGTGGAATCACTGATGAGTTTGTCGCTGAGAAAAATATCCACCTGCTGAAACATCGAGTGCAGCCAGAGATTCGTCGGGCCCACTGTTGCTTGGTCAGCGATTCTGGTGCCAGCTCCATTGACCACCTTGGCTTTCACATACAAGTATGTATGGGCTAAATCCACATAGGCCGTATCCGCATTACTGATGGTGAACTCGATGGGCCCGGTTTCGTTGATGCTGGAGAGCGGGAGATGCTCCACCCATAATCCTTGTTCGACACTGGCTTGTGTGGGTGGCACGGTCCACAAATCAAATTCACTGTTGGTGGAGGGGCAGGACTCGGCGTGGATTAAGGCCATGTTTTAAGAAAAGATATCCCGGGTCTTCTTGGATGTGCGTCGTCGCGGGATCGGTCGTCGACTGGTGCGTGGTCTCCGTGGGGCAGCTCTTTTATTCCCTACGGTGCGTTGTGCTTTGGCCACCAAGACGCCTCCCGCTTCTTTGGCCCGCTGTTTCAAGGCTTCTTTGGGTGCCGTACCCCCCAAGACATCACCGGCGACTTGCAGTCCACTGCGTACCGCTTGTTTGCCGATTGCTTTCACCCCACGCGTCACCAAGGGCAGGAACGTTTTCACAATGCTGCCGAGTATGTTCCCCAGGCCATGTCCTCGTTGCATGCGTGCACCGCTGAAGACCGGAAAGCCACCCCCGGCCTGTTGGGCATAATAGTCGGTATAGCTGCGTGCATCGCACTCGTAAGGTACTTTCATTATGCAAAGTGGGGAGCACGTGCTCGTCGAAAATGAAGTGTCAGCACCACTTTTCCTCGTTCGAATGCCACCGCTCGTCCCGTGTCATCTCTTATATCCACCGTGATCGTGTTGATATCGGTATGTCGTACGGGCAGGTACATTATATGGGTGAAACTGTGGGTGACTTGATCGCCATACGTCTTTTTAATGGGGACCACCCGTAACAGAGGTGCGTTGATATCGCCCACGATGTGGTTGTCCACCACGTCCGAGTAGACGTAGAGTCCGTACATACCCGACTTCATATCCATCGGCATCTCGCCATGGTGTTGGGTGGGACCAGCGAACGTCTGTAGATCGAAAACCAGCATTTGCTGTAGTGTAGGACTGAGTTTCACATTCACGGTATCGGTGAGGGTAAGCTGTGCCTTGTCGTTGTGTACGTTGACATCGAAGAACACGTTTCTCTTGAAGCGCAAGGCTATCAGGCGTGCTGCATTATCCGTCACCCCCCGTAGCGCCTTATCATGCATCAGTCTTGACAGCCCACCCATGAACTCTTTGGGGGTATCGTATTGGCCTTCGGACAGGGTGAGTCGGGTGTTTTTGCCTTCGTAGATCACCTCGTACCACACTTCATTGGCTCGCACGTTGTACCACGAGTAAGGGTATTGGACATCCACGAGGGCACATTCCCAGCGTCCAGGTAAATGTAACGGTTGCGGTAACTGGGTCACGTACTTGGCCACGGTGTTGTCAGGAAACACATCCAGCGAACTGTTACTGGGTAGGGTCAGATAAAACATGGCGACTGAGCTGTCCTGCTGCTGCTGTTGGTTTTAATAGGTCTTCCAGGCCTTGGGCGGTTGTGTCCGGCGTCGTGTTCGTCGCGCTGACTTGCTACGTGTCACGGCTCTGGAGATGTGGGGTGTCTTGATCA
>JAVTVY010031824.1:0-13054 GCA_036873755.1 Hanleya hanleyi
GGACTGGTTTGCAATCCACTTTTGCTTCAAATCGTGAGATTTGCCGACCCTATGCTTTCGGGGCCCGACCATTTTAGCCAACGTATGCGGAGGCGGAGCCTAAAGAAATGTGTGTGAAAGTCATGAATATTAATGAGATTGCCGAAGAAGAGGCTCTAGACATACGGGCTGTAACCTCGAAATAGCGGTCGATTCGTTCAGTTGTGTGCAACAACAACGAGAGAAAGATTATCGGGATTATTTCGTGAGTTTCTAGTTTTCATTTGTGGTGTTTTTTGTCCCTTACCATGTTCCCAGTGACCGAAATCTGCCCCCTTTCAAGATAGCCGCCAATAACCGTGGGACGGTCTATTCTCCAAACCTAACTGTGGAGGGAAGAGCGGTTTTGATGCCAGACATCCACATCTTCCTACTCCTAGTTTTGAAATCTCTGCTAAAGTATAGTACACGTGAGAAATGTCATAAACTTTACCATATTTCTCAAAAATATGTTTGATGTCAGTGTGTGGTATCTCCACAGGACATTTTGTTCTGACAAGTACTTTCGTGGGTGCAATCTCATCAAAGTGACCGCACTGATCTTGAAAATCCAAGATACCGTTTGAGAGGAGAACATCTCTGGCCTGCTCATTTTTAGTATCACAATCCAGAGATCCTTTGTCACCTGCGCTAATCCATCAAGGACTTTCGGCCCTGATCCGACAGACTCTTTTAAAGCACGCCAAATATTATTCGGCTTAGCGGCATTCAGCCCCAAAAGTCCAAGGCTCAGTGGCCTCTCCCAACAGTTTGTTTGCCATAGCACTAATAAATAATTATTGATTCCCCCTCAGGGAGCTCCAGAAAAGATTAATTCGAACAAACAAACAAGAAAACAATAAAATAATAACAGATGTCAACAGTTTTACAAATAGCCCACGCTATATATATTAATGTTCACAGTGCCTCCAAAGACCCGTATGACAGTGTTATGTTCAACATAGCGCCATCTACCTACACAAGGAAAATGGTGAACTCTCAGTTTGATTGTCATAGCACTAAAACATAATTATTAATTATAGACTCCCACCCAGGAAGCTCCAGAAAAGATTAATTCGAACAAACAAACAAGAAAACAATAGCAGTTGTCAACAGTTTACAAAATAGCCCGCGCTATATATCAACAGTGCCTTCAAAGACCCAAAAGCCCCGTATGGTCGTCATATTTAAAAAAGGTCCATCAGCACCTGTCTATAAGTGGTATTTAGGTGATCAAGAGATTGCTCAGTCTGATCGTTACCAGTACCTGGGTGTTATATTTTCCCGGACTGGTCACTTTCGTCTAAACACAGAGCAGTTACATCGAAAAGGCCTACGAGCATCTTACTCACTGTTCAATAACTTAGATGGGAAAGACATCCCAATAGATACAAGCTGCCATTTATTTCAATCATTAATTAAGCCTGTTCTGCTGTATGGCTGTGAGGTCTGGGGGGTAGATTCTCTTCTATATAAGAATCCAGATACATTTTTATTGGAAAAAACCCAACTTCGTTTCCACAAACGCCTATTACAGGTTCACAAATCCACTCACAATTGGGCAGTGCGGAGTGAACTGGGTATTTATCCATTAATATATGATGTGATAGTACAGTCGGTGAAGTTCTATAATTATATTAGTGATTATCCTGACAGACTTGTGTACCATGCTTTGCAGGAACAAAAGAAATTGTCTGGTAGAAAAGTTGGCTGGCTTTATAAACTTAAATTATTTCTGAATAAGGAGCTTTCAATTGACATAGACAACACAAACACTTCTCAGGTCAAATCTTCTTTAGATGCATTCTTCCAGCAAAGCTTTCAGGCCTCCCTAGAGGACAAACCAACATCCAACGATTCTGGTAACAAAATGCGAACTTTTAGACTTTTCAAACATAGCATAAAACTTGAACCTTACTTAAAATTATGTCGAAATTCGGCCCATAGGAAAAACTTCACTAAATTAAGACTCAGTAACCATAAGCTCAAAATCGAAACTGGAAGACATGCTAAACCAAAAATCCCAGTTACAGAACGCCTGTGTGATACTTGCCACATGCTGGAGGATGAGATACACTTTGTGTTGTCTTGTCTAAAATATGCCCAAGATAGACATGACTTGTTCGGTCAGATTAGATGTTCTTATCCAGACTTCCAAACTTTGACCGATATCGAGAAATTCATCTTCATTATGACACTGGATGATATCTGTCTGACGAGCAAGATTTGTCGAGTGTTACATAATTGGTGTCAGTTGTAGGTCTAACAATAATATTTGTATTGATCTATCGTATTTGACGAACCTGACTTGTTGAGTGTTGCATAATTGGTATCAGTAATACCATTAGTATTTGTATTAATCCATCTTATTTGGCAAGTCGATTTGTCAGAATGTTACATAATAGGTGTCAGTAGGCCTACTGTATAAACGGCATCTGTATTGGTATTAACCTTTTGTAAAGGCCAACCGCCAGTGGTCAAAGGGAGGTAACCACAATGCACAATGTCTTCCACAAGTTATCAACACTCAGACTTATATCTATCTCTCAGATATAACATATATATAAATATTCATGTCACTGTTTTATTGTTTCTCTTGTTGTATTTCTCTCAACATTTTGTACTCTGCCTTTGCCTGGTGTCTGTACAATAAAATCTTGAATCTTGAAATCTTGAATCTTCAATAGAGCGCCATCTACATACACAAGGAAAATGGTGATCTGAGTCAACGCAAATGGGCTGACCAAGACACTGGATCAACGCAAATGGGCTGACCAAGACAAACAAATAGCCGCCGCGAATAGCGAAAATCGGACGAAATCAACTCAAAATTTCACCATGCACATATGGCAGAAACTTTCACGAAAAATACTACACAAAAAATCCGAATTAATACCAGTTTAAAACCCCAGAAATACTCAAAATAACAGAGACGAAATTGCACGTGCAAATCACTGATTAAAAACTCAGACTTAATAACCGCTCCTCTGTCGGACATGTCGCTAATTAAGATCTGGGACAGTCCCTATAACAAATCCGTCAGATGAACTTAGAATCAAATAGTTTCCGGGTAGCCTCGTAGTATAGCGTGTCGGTTTACGTTGTTGTTGCGATGCAGTTATGAACTGATTTTATGAAACAAAATAACCGTACCTATATATCCAGCAGTGCAAGAAATATCCCTTGATCTCTTCACCAGGTCTGTCATTGAAGAGAGCAAATAATAATCTTCGGTGATCGCTCATGGACTGGAGTCGAGAGCAAGAACTTCGTCAGCCGCCTGCATGGGTTGGATTTTGCTGCGCCTCGTCCGTACACTCGGCAACATAAAGATTTCCCGTAGCCGGTAGGAAGAACGGCTATACAGTGTCTTTTACGTAGCAGGCAAGAAAGCATCTGCAGTTGCTCCTGCTTTAATGCGGGCACGTCAATTCATGGCACACCATAATTTTCGATCTCGCCTTGAACTTCGTCGCCACTGAATATAGGCACCCCGTCGCCTGTCGAAGTTGGACTGTGATTGGTCGCCAGTCTGAAATGCGCGACAGATTTAAGATAGGAACTGTCCCAGATCTTAATTAGCGACATGTCAAATAGAGAAGCGGTTATTAAGACTGAGTTATAATCAGATTGTGTTCATGTTCTGACTAGCAATAATGGGGAAATTCATGTGTACGTACTCTGAGTATCAATGGAAGGGGAAATTCGTTGTGTATATGCTCTCATTTCAGTCCCACGAAACGTCTCGAGAGTAAGTGGTAACCATCTCCCCCCTCCCCCAAATTTGTAGGCGGCGTATCATTAACCTGTGTCTGTATCTAGTGTTCACTCTTCATTGTTTTCGAAGCACTAAGTTCACACATTAATACAACCCGGTCGAGAAAGTGACGTGATGTTAACCTAACCACAACTCCTATCAATAATGCCTTCGGATGACGTTTGTAAAGTTAGACCGCGGTTCGCAGTTCGTTATTCGGCGTTCAGCGACTAACAGCGCCCCTAGCAGCGCCCCTCTGGCGTCAGATTTGGGATATGAATATGCAAAGATATAGAGCATGACATTCTCTCTTGCTATGCAGAGTTTGGAGTTCAAAGTACTCATAACAAAATAAAATACAGATTTTTATATCTGAGGAAATAATTGCTGGTCTCCTCGAATAATGAACTGCGAACCGCGGGCTAACTTTATGAACGTCTTCGGATGATAGTCACAAATGGCGTTCATTGATCTCCGTGTGCTATAAACACTACCGTATAAAAGTTCATTTTGATGTTCCTTACCTGTTATTTTCGGGAAGCTAATTCCTTCTTTTCCACGCTTGTCGCTTTTATTAAAATTTCCGGCGCTGGTGATCAGCTGTACACGAGTCGTTTTCACACCGACGCTGACCTTCCCTATGTTACGGTAGACGCTATATTGTGTAGACGCCATATTGTGTAACTGCGCATGCGTAGTGGCCCAAATACACGCAATATAGCGTCTAAGGTCCGAAGAAAGACCTTCAACTACCTGGTTTCCATGTGCCATTTCTCTGCGATCGTCAGCAAGCCTGGGAAGGGGTCTGTGTTTATCCATTAGTTAAGATCGCTGTACAAATCGAAACGAGTATGAAAATCGCGACCTTGAGATGATATGGTTAGAGCTACATGCCCCTCACCAGTATCTTACACAGACCACCTGCCACAACCGTCTATAAATGGCAAAACATCTTCGAAATTATTGCACTCGTCCTCGATGGCAATCGTGGTTGAAACGTGGTAAATATCGGCGATTTGAAAGAAGACTTTTTGACAGCTACCTGCACCATTTAAAGGACTTAATAAAATTTCTAAAAATACTAAAGATGCATCTACTAAAAGTAGTCCCCATAAGATCGTGACTGTCAGACTCGACGACAAACCGTGGACTACGAATAAATTGAAACACGCATGTGGCAGATTCCACGAAAACCTAGTCCACTAACTCCCATTTCTGTCAATACTTGAAGGAATATCGTGACATCATGTAACACCAATAACTTGAAAAATATCATAAACAATGTTCCCTGTACCTAATTATCTAAAATGTGTCAATGAATTGCATAAGATGAAAATAAACAGGTGCCCCTTTGAATTCTTTGTACAGTTTTTAGTTTAGTGGAACAAAACACAAATGACATTAGTAACATTTGTGTTACTAATGTCATTTTCCCGTCAAAATCCATTTTGTATATGTACAAGAAATGTCTTATAACAGAAGCACTTGCATATGCTCAGTGGAATTAGGCCAGGCATATTGATGTACCGGTAACTCTACCATTGCCAGTGTATGACATCACCCATGCTGTAATATTGAGTCTTTTTGAAAAAAAATTCTACTGTCATTTCAGTCAAGGGAGTTAGGACGAAAATGAGATTAGTAACATTTTCAAATACCCATAGTATCGATGTGTTGATATTTAATACACTGGCAATGGTACACATATCTTTCTTTTCTCTTTTTCTTTTTTTATTCCGTCCATATATCAGTAATCACATCAATCAACATAGCTGCAGTGATAACATAGCATTTTACATGCAACTTTCAACATTTTTAGATGGAATAAAAAATAAATGAGTGTATCCATTATACATATAGTATTTCGCATAATGTTATTACAATCTGCACGATCAGGTATAAGAATTAAGAATGAACCGTTCCAGACTTGATGTCCCTAGGGTCTCTCATCCATAGTACTTATCAGCACCAATTTACAGCTATGCTGAATTGGATGAATATATGTATTGACTAAAATGACTTATAAATAAAGAGACATTATATCAGAATATGCCACTTGTTCCATTTTTCATTGAACTTATCAACATTATTTAATAATTTAGCATTCACCTGTTCGGCCAAATAGTACTTTTTCAAATCAGCTTTTACACAGTCCAGTTTTGCCCTAAACGGGCAAAAATTGATCAGCAATGAAATCAAATTTACAACTTCCAGATTTTTACTAATAAAGCCGAGAATAATTGTATGAGATGAATAACAAATTTCTATTCAGTACATATGGGTCATTCCATGAAATGGGGGTACCAAAGTGTGACATGCAAACCAATTTTGAAAAGATGTCAATTCCTGGCTGCACTAAGTCAGGGATAATATTGATATACAGAGATTCGGAAAACATAAGAAAACGGATAATATTCTACAATTTGGGAGAAAACTAAAATAATGAAGTTGCGCGTGTAACGAGGACACCAAACTATATGCAAAATTCACCACATAACACGTTAATTTAAGTGTCAAATAGAATAAAAACATGATCAAATTGTTAGAATATTTAATCCTATTCTTAGTCAGCATATTTAGTGGCATATTGACTGCCTCAATCCAATCAAGTGGTGCGTGTAACATGGACACCAAAAATGGCTTCGTGTCCTTTTGCATACATCATGTGAAATCACCATACTAGGTTGCCATCAAACTAGACTTTACCATCAAACTGATCATGGCACATGAACATTTTATATGTAAGACTGGCCTTAGTTTCACTTTCTTTCTTCTGGAATCAACATTTGTTTGTCACACATGTAACGAAGTGGCAAATGTAACTGTTCAGGACGTGGAATAGCACAATACTACTTACCCGCTATTTTTTGCAATTGCCTCATTATATGACACCTACTCTAAAGTGGCTCCACCAGCCATGTCACAAATTTTGGGTTCCATTGCTGCACATTGTAATTCATGCCAAAAAAATAATAAGTAAAATGCAAGCCGAGGGTGGTGCGTGTAACCACATGAAAGAGGACACGAAAGCGAGACATAAAAGTATATCCCAACTACAGCTATTACGGACACATCGAAATCCTGTCATATTTGGATCGATAATAGACAAGATTAGCCCAGCTCAAGAATAGTTTTGAATGACCACTGAATGACATTTTCTTGGTGACAGGTAAGAGGTAAGGTAAGTAACAAAAGAGGACACCAAGCGTTACACGCGCAACCTGAATTTTGAGGGTTTCATGCATCCAGAATCTGCATTTAAAGAGGACTGATATGAAATAAACTAAAATAAATTGAAAGACATAAGCCACATCGATACTTTAAGTAGTTTTATTGGTCAAATTTATTAGCAGTTCATGCACACAGTGCAAACAAGAGCATCAATGTTTGCAATGTCACATTTTTGGGGTCCGTGGGTGTCCTCATATGCCGACATCGATGGTCCTCCAAAAGTAATGGCCGTACATATAATCAGGATGTTATCTTATGTATATCTACTTGTCTCTGGCATTAAATAGGAATAAATGTTTTTCAAATCAGTGTAATATTTTAGAAAATTCACTGGTTTTAAGTTTGAGTGCTTAAAGGTGACCCCATTTCATGGAATGACCCATATATCTTAATACGGTCAAGCTAGTACCACTGTAAACCTTTAATTGAATGATTTAATTGACATTTGTTTTATGGTGAATATTGTCAAAAAAGTTGGACGAAAAAAAATATGACATTAGTACAAATGACATTAGTAACATTTACATTTCGGTCTCTATTATCGTGCAGAAAAGAAATGTGCAGTGTAAAACTGTTTATATTCAGATATGCATACATTACACAACATTGGTGGGTTTAGCAAACACAGTACAAGACACAAAGTTAGTTTTTAAAAATATTTTTAATGTTACGAACGTCGTTTATCGGTAAGACGGAAAATTTGACGGAAAGTGGACTAGTTTTTCGTGGAATCCGCCATTTACGTCTCCGAAGTTGTTCGATCCACAAGGAGAGAGAGAGAATTAAGTTCTAACTTCGCGTTTCCGCTATACAGCGACGATCAAACAAAATTCTAAGTATTCCAAAAAAAACAAGGTAATATCCCAGGTATCCAGAGGTAATCAACACAACACACCAAGAGCTGGTACATACATTAAAATTTATACAACAAACCGATTACTCTCAAACAACCTAAAATACAGTCTTCTTTCACCCGACTAAACAGATCTTCTAAAGTAGTTCCTTGATAAAAACTGATCTCGCGCAATCTTAAAATCAATACAATCGATAAGAATATGTTTCACTGTGAGATCTTCATGGCATGGAAGTCACGTTGAAACTGGCTTCTTTTTTAGTAAATGTTCGTGAGTTAATCGTGTATGACCGATTCTACATCGCCTGATCATGGCTGTATCCCTTTTAATTTCAAGGAAAGTCGAACAATCCATTGTTGATATTAACTTCAATTAACCAGAAACATCTTAGGCTGACGTTCGACAGCAGGGCGAGCTAGCATAACCATGTTGAAAACCTAGACATTACAACTCAACGTAAGTCGTCAATTATGCGAGGTCTAAGTACATACTAGAAGCTTCATTAGGCCCAATATGGAATATGCTGATAGCATCGGGGACAATATTCATGTAAATAAGTTAGAAAATATTCAAAAAGAATGTCTAATAGTTATCAAGGGCCTCACACGCAGTTCCTCGTCTCGGACTTCATATTTCGAATCTGGTTTCTAACAGTTGTTCATCAGAAGACGAATGCACCGACTTCTGATGCTGTTTAAAATAGTCCAAGAGCTTGTCCCTCCCACCTTAACCCGATGACACCTTACAGCGGACAGAAACCCATACAAGGAGAGAAAATTAAGTTTCAACATCGCGTTCAGCAACATTTCAGCTGTTTAGCGACGATCAAACAAACTTCTAAGTATTCAAGCTAATAACTTAGTAATCTAACACATTAAAACATACACGCATTAAAACTTATGCAACCAACCGATTTCTCCCAAATAACCTAAGATACAATATTCTTTCACCCGACTAAAAAGATCTTCTAAGTATCTGCTCGATGAACAGAATATCTTATAATCTTAAAATCTATACAGCCGATAAGATTATGTTTCACTGTGAGATCTTCGTGGCATGGAATACACCTTGGGATTCCCTCTTTTTTAGTACATGCTCGTGAGTTAATCGTTAATTTTACATCGCCTGATCATGGCTTGATCGAAACGTTTCTGGCTGTTCAGATGATACAGTATGGAAAGATTGTGTAATGTTACAGCAAAATGTAACGATTATGGCAATATTGTCAACTGCAGCTGTTGTCAACATATCTCATACTGAGGCTGATAGAATGGCTAGTAATGCTATAATGCTGGCTAGACATCGTGATGTTTCAGAAATATCAAATCCGTTTCGCTGAACAATATTCCTAATCCGTATGATATTCGTTGTAAAGGCGTTATTTGATTGTGTCTGTTCATATGAACGTCACAAGATCTTAAAAGTGTTTGAGTTCATACAGCCCTAGACCCGAGTTACGCGGATTTATACAACAGTTACGAAATGTAGCGCCTCAGATCTTGCCAGCTACGATTGTATTTTGCTATGGTTGGTTTGTTCTGCTGGTTTGTACTTATCAGATGGAATTGTCGCTGGATTACTGTTTGTTTATTCTTGCCAGATAGAATTCCCCTGAGCTAGCCAGAGTCATTCTAATAAACTTTCGTATTGTATCTCTCCAAAGCTAGTTGGAAACCATTACCCTGGTTGTATGCTTTGTAATTGAAAATGCCAATAGAAAGAGAGAGAGAGAGAGAGAGATAATTAAGGTTTAACGTCGTATTCAGCAATGTTTTAGCTATATAGCGACAATCAAACAAAATTGTAAGTATTTCAACAAAAAACAACCCAGCAATCCAGAAGTAAATCAACACAACACGCCAAAGGCATGCACATACATTGAAACTTATGCAACAAACCGATTTATCTCAAATAACCTAAAATCTTCTTTTACCCGAACAAAAAGATATTCCAAATTAGCTGCAAAGATAAAACAATTTCTTACAATCTTAAGATCTATACAGTCGATCAGAATATGTTTCAGTGTGAGATCTTTGTGGCATGGAATACATCTTGGGGCATTTTCTTAGTAAATGTTCGTGAGTTAATCGGGTATGGCCGATTCTACATCGCCTGATCTTGGCTTGATCGAAACGTTTCTGGCTACTCAGATGAATATATCCTGCAGTGTTTTGAAACTCATGAAGTTTGCTATTATCTACATTATACCATAAAGACTGAAACAGCTTTTTCACATAAGTACAGCTGTGAATCCCACTAGTAATCCGATTTTAAACTTCGTAGTATGCAACTGCCCATTCTATAGTGCCACAGCTTCGTTGAGATTCTGATTTCTATAATGGTAGTTGCCTTGGTCTACGTCAAAGCGAGGCACGATGTCTGACTTGTCATCGATGACAGAACGGGCTCCTTTCGACGGGTCATACTAATTACCACAACAGACCACAGCCAACCATCAAATTACCACAATGGACCCAAATTACAACTACAGACTCGAAACATACCACACCGGAACTTTAAGGATCACAATGGACACATACATTAGTATGGTTTATTACGAGTGTCTACTATCTTGGCATTGTGGTGATTAGTAGGACCGAGATCAGCATGGACACAGCCATCTTAAATATCCTCAACACAGCCAGGGGACTACTTCGCAAACTATAGGCATTAATTTAATAGTATTATACGCCTTAATTAAACTACGTTCGTGTGAATTCATCTATGATTTTCCCATCCATATCTCGGTTACAATTTGATGGATAACTTTGATACTTATATGAAAGAAGTAAAGTACCTTGCAGATGTGCGTTGTGGGGTTTTTGTTTATCAGTCATCCCGGAGTTATGGCCTTTAATCTTCAACAACAATATATGCTTGTCTGAATGATATGGGGGCTATTATTTCATTAATTTCTTAAGTGGAAGATACTTTACATTACAGATGTGCACCATCTGTATTTTTTTCGCCAATTTCTATTATGTTCCCCGGATTATTGCACTTTAACCTCCAGATCTATATAATTAGGCTTGTCCTGTGCATGTATCAATCACTATTTAATTGTCAATTTCGTAAACTGCGTGGAAGATGATGTGCAAGGTTCCCCATGTATGGCCTTTATTTTTAACATCAATATATGCTATATTGTACATGTACATTCTTGTCTAGATTAACTTTCCGACTACTTTTCGAAGAAGTTTGACACTTGTGAATTATTATGTCGATTCGAATTGTCCTACTCTACTCTGAAGCCTGCAGCGGTTCACCCTAGCAGTCTCTGATTGCTTCTGGCCTCAGGCTCCTAAAAGAAGTCCCCTCCCCGTTAACCCCTACAAGTGATCTCTGCCACAAAGGACAAGTTTTTGTTGCGGATTTTTTTCCTGCTTACTGGTGATAGTGAAACAGGGGTTTGGATGGCTAGCAGTTAGTGTCACATGTGCCAGTTTGAGTTGTTATTTTCTTTTGGGATTCTGTATATAATTCATGGCAATCTGGGGTACTATTTGGAGGCGCGTAAACACTACTTTTTCCAGGTGAGTAACTAGTCGGGAATGGGGTACTTGACAACATGACGCTCTAGCTCAAAATTTTGACGGTAAAAAGTTGACAAGAAGTTGGTGGCCCTGAAGCATTTGAATCAAGCTACAAACTGCCAGGATATGAAACTCCAACATTGATTAGGCAATCAGCCAGGTACAGTTTCATTAACATGGTCGTTAATGGGATTTATTTAGGAGTCTGATGCCTACTACTCTGGCACATGGATAAACAGGCACCATACGGTAAGTCGCGTGAAGGAGGCTGGATGTCAATCTCCCAGTCTGATGTTGATTTCAGAATTTAATCGGGAAAATGGCGGATTTATGGAAGGCAAAATATTTAGCAAAAATTAATTTTAATAGCCAATTAAGCCCAAATGGGGCTTGCATTGTCTGGACTGGGGCAAAAAAGTCCCACCCACCACACTATGGTGTGATTAACATCCAACCTCCAGGGAGAACAAAATGGAAGACAATTCATGTTCATAGATTGATGTTTATTTTGGAGAACAATTTAAATTTGGAACATTACACTGGTGACATAAGCCACATATGTCATAATACATTATGTAACAATCTTGCACATTTAAGTGAAGAAGTCAGTGCTATTAACAACCAACGACAGAGATGTCGGGTGGCCGCAAAATGTTCTGGCCATTTGTATTTAGGCACGACATATCGTAACTGTCTGTTTTTTTTAGAATGTCAGTTATCTAGTTCAGAAATCAGAGAATCCGAGTCGGTCACATCAGGGGAGGTAACTTTGTTTCGTTTATTGTAAATATGATCCTTTTCATAATCAGACATGTTTTTGTCTAGCTGTCTTTTCTCATAACCATCCAGTCGTCGTTTTTCCTTATCTTCTTCAGTTTTAGCTTTCTTAGCTATAATGTATTTCTCAAGTTTAACTGTTCTGTTCTGTATTTTTCGTTTCTTAACTTCTGGCCTCTTTATATATTGTCTGTGATAATCCCCTTCTTTCTGCATTTGTTTCAGGCTTTTACAGGCAGATGATCCAGCTTCCAGAGGTGCACCGAGAGCTTCCAGTTTCTTATGCTGTGATGTCCCTACTCCAAGGTTCAGTCTCAACACTGCTGATCCAGCCCTTGCTGCAGCATTGGTAGGAAAGTTGACATTTTTGGGTAAAGATGCGCTAAAGGCCCGATTCATGCTTTCTGCTTTACAGGAAGTTGAATTATGTCGAATGGTCTCCAGTGCCGCTGCATGTAGCTTCATGTTTAGAATACTTCGCATCAGCATTCTGTCGCTGTCATCCATGTTTAGCCATTTGATATTGTGACTACTTAGATTTCTGGATTTTTTCCACCAGCCTGTGAAATTTCCTCCCCCGCACACTATTGCATGGTTCCTGCAACTGCTACAATCACCTGCATAACAATCAATTGTGGCATCTATCACCTTAGGTAGTTTTTTTGCTATCTCGGTTATGTCCCCTGCATATGTTTCAAACAACTTCTTCAAAATCAGATGACTTCTGTCTTTCAGATCACCACTGAAGACTTGTTGAGCCTCTTTCTGGTCCTGTTTCGTCTCCCCGGGGAACATAAATTCAGAGAAGTTGGCATTATTGGCCTTATGAAACTGCGACTGTCCAAGATGAACTGTATCTGCCTGTCTCTGCACCTCGATGATGG
>JAVTVY010031825.1:0-132141 GCA_036873755.1 Hanleya hanleyi
AAGTAGTAAAACACCCAGTCGTTCCTCCAGTATAGAATCCTCTAATGTAAGTAGTAAAACACCCAGCTACATCCGCCAAAACACCCAGTTGTATCTCCAGTATTGAATCCTCTAATGTAAGTAGTAAAACACCCAGTCGTTCCTCCAGTATAGAATCCTCTAATGTAAGTAGTAAAACACCCAGCTACATCCGCCAAAACACCCAGTTGTATCTCCAGTATTGAATCCTCTAATGTAAGTAGTAAAACACCCAGTCGTTCCTCCAGTATAGAATCCTCTAATGTAAGTAGTAAAACACCCAGCTACATCCGCCAAAACACCCAGTTGTATCTCCAGTATTGAATCCTCTAATGCAAGTAGTAAAACACCCAGTCGTTCCTCCAGTATAGAATCCTCTAATGTAAGTAGTAAAACACCCAGCTACATCCACCAAAACACCCAGTCATACCTCCAGTATAGAATCCTCTAATGTAAGTAGTAAAACACCCAGCTACATCCACCAAAACACCCAGTCGTAGCTCCAGTATAGAATCCTCTAATGTAAGTAGTAAACACCCAGCTACATCCACCAAAACACCCAGTCGTACCTCCAGTATAGAATCCTCTAATGTAAGTAGTAAAACACCCAGCTACATCCACCAAAACACTCAGTCATACCTCCAGTATAGAATTCCTCTAATGTAAGTAGTAAAACACCCAGTTACATCCACCAAAACACCCAGTCGTAGCTCCAGTATAGAATCCTCTAATGTAAGTAGTAAAACACCCAGCTACATCCACCAAAACACCCAGTCATACCTCCAGTATAGAATCCTCTAATGTAAGTAGTAAAACACCCAGCTACATCCACCAAAACACTGTCATACCTCCAGTATAGAATTCCTCTAATGTAAGTAGTAAAACACCCAGCTACATCCACCAAAACACCCAGTCGTAGCTCCAGTATAGAATCCTCTAATGTAAGTAGTAAAACACCCAGCTACATCCACCAAAACACCCAGTCATACCTCCAGTATAGAATCCTCTAATGTAAGTAGTAAAACAGCTACATCACAAAACACCAGTCATACCTCCAGTATAGAATCCTTAATGTAAGTAGTAAAACCCAGCTACATCCACCAAAACACCAGTCGTACCTCCAGTATAGAATCCTCTAATGTAAGTAGTAAAACACCCAGCTACATCCACCAAAACACCCAGTCATACCTCCAGTATAGAATCCTCTAATGTAAGTAGTAAAACACCCAGCTACATCCACCAAAACACCCAGTCGTACCTCCAGTATAGAATCCTCTAATGTAAGTAGTAAAACACCCAGCTACATCCACCAAAACACCCAGTCATACCTCCAGTATAGAATTCCTCTAATATAAGTAGTAAAACACCCAGCTACATCCACCAAAACACCCAGTCGTAGCTCCAGTATAGAATCCTCTAATGTAAGTAGTAAAACACCCAGCTACATCCACCAAAACACCCAGTCGTAGCTCCAGTATAGAATCCTCTAATGTAAGTAGTAAAACACCCAGCTACATCCACCAAAACACCCAGTCGTAGCTCCAGTATAGAATCCTCTAATGTAAGTAGTAAAACACCCAGCTACATCCACCAAAACACTCAGTCATACCTCCAGTATAGAATTCCTCTAATGTAAGTAGTAAAACACCCAGCTACATCCACCAAAACACCCAGTCGTACCTCCAGTATTGAATCCTCTAATGTAAGTAGTAAAACACCCAGTCGTACCTCCAGTATAGAATTCTCTAATGTAAGTAGTAAATCACCCAGCTACATCCACCAAAACACCCAGTCGTACCTCCAGTATATATCCTCAAATGTAAGTAGTAAAACACCCAGCTACATCCACCAAAACACCCAGTTGTATCTCCAGTATTGAATCCTCTAATGTAAGTAGTAAAACACCCAGTCCTTCCTTCAGTATAAAATTCCTCTAATGTAAGTAGTAAAACACCCAGCTACATCCACCAAAACACCCAGTCCTTCCTTCAGTATAGAATTCCTCTAATGTAAGTAGTAAAACACCCAGCTACATCCACCAAAGCACCCAGTCGTACCTCCAGTATATATCCTCAAATGTAAGTAGTAAAACACCCAGCTACATCCACCAAAACACCCAGTTGTATCTCCAGTATTGAATCCTCTAAGTAAAACACCCAGCCCTTCCTTCAGTATAGAATTCCTCTAATGTAAGTAGTAAAACACCCAGCTACATCCACCAAAACACCCAGTCGTACCTCCAGTATTGAATCCTCTAATGTAAGTAGTAAAACACCCAGTCCTTCCTTCAGTATAGAATTCCTCTAATGTAAGTAGTAAAACACCCAGCTACATCCACCAAAACACCCAGTCATACCTCCAGTATAGAATTCCTCTAATGTAAGTAGTAAAACACCCAGCTACATCCACCAAAACACCCAGTCGTACCTCCAGTATAGAATCATCTAATGTAAGTAGTAAAACACCCAGCTACATCCACCAAAACACCCAGTCATAGCTCCAGTATAGAATCCTCTAATGTAAGTGGTTAACACTCTGCTATGTACATAAAAATTGGCTGCTGTACCTCCAATATAGAATCATCTAGTGTAAATGATCAAACACTTTGCTACATCCACCAAAACTTTCCGTCTCTTCCCTTTTTCGTCGTGATACAGCTGAAAAAAAACGTTGAAATCGCCGTTAAACCCTATTCAGTCACTCCACCAAAACACCCAGCCGTATCTCGAGTATAGAATCCTCTAATCTAAGTGGTTAAATATTCTGCTACATTCACTAAAACACCCAGTCTTTCCTTCAATATGGATTCCACTAATTAACTTGATAGCATGAATTGTATGCAGCGTGGTTAATGGTTTGTTCAGCTGTAATCAGACCAGGTGTTATTTGAAGATAGGTGGATAACAAATACAGCATTTACTGTGATATTGATGTATATTGGTAAATTAGATTGAATGTGTCACATGTTGGCTATGAATTTCATTTAATAGTTGGGGTCCTGCTGCCGATAACTATTTATTTGTCCCAGATATACATATATATTCCAGACGTTTTTCCTGATATTTCGGTGTTAAAGGTTGCCTCAGCATTGAAACTTTGCACAGTATATACAATAAAATCCTTCGAGTAATAGACAGGCGAACATGCATATTCTATTTCGACATTTATGGCGGCAAGTTTGCATGTTGTAACATTAATGGACCGACGTCATCATTTCCTCAAAACAACATGGTAGGTGTGGACAATTTTCTCCTCATTGCCAAACAGATTTCAATACATGTTAGAAAGATAAAAATATCCAGATAGTGTGCAAAGTTTTACTGATGTGGTGTTTATTATCACCGAAATTGCGGTTAAATTGTCTGGTATATTCGGGACAGACAGTAACTGATAATGATGTTTTATTATTGCAGTGCTGAAACTAATAACAGGTCTTCTTTGATTACAGTCTACAATCAAACGGCGTGCTCCTGCAGCTTCTACCACATCTACAGCTGATTCTGATGTAGATGTGCCCACCCCTACCAAGAAAAGCAAAACTATTACCTCCACATCGAATAAAAAAGACGTAAGTAACAAGATATGAGAGACAGGAGAACTCACCTGAACCCCACAAATACTTTGTTTGTCTCAAATGCCCAGAGTAATAGAAACCTTATTAATTTGTACAGTGATACTGATCATGCTTGGGACCGGATTATAGTGTCGGTTTTGACAGGGTTCTGGTTGATCAAGGTTCAAAATACTACAAATTTAAGTATTGGAACCATGTAGAATATCTGTATCCAGAGGTTGGCCGGTTTACCTAGGTGTCGATATACATACATGTCTAATTTTAAAATAGTCCTATAGATTCTTGCAAATCAATTTTTCTTCATTAACGTCTATAACAATTCATAGGAAAAGTTTTCACCCGGAAGCTCATTCAACTTTTATCACATGTTTGTCCCCCGCTGGACACCGGAGGAGGACTTACAGATTTGCCCCGTTGTCAATCTGTCATTTTGTCATTCATCGGTTTGATATAAGTGAGGTGATGCCTGGGATTGTTTTTCACCCATCTGCATAATCCAATATGGCCACCATGACCTTCACCCCAGATTAGTCCAATCTAAGCTTGTGATTGCAATAACTGAAGAACAATTTCGCCAACTGAGATTTGGTATGAGAGTAGCAATGGCTGCATAGCAATTGCTTCTTTTCGGCAACCTTCATGGCATGATCTACACATATCACACGTCACTATTTACCATATTTCACAGTGTTTACGTTTCAGAACTAAACTATCTCGTATTTCAAAACAACTCCATTTCTTCATTAAAACTGATGTAAACTGTCCAATAATTTCTTTTCAATTCTCAGATAACAACTTCTTTTAACACCCAATACACAAACAAAATTTCCCATCATTCAATGTACAATTCAAATTGCAACATTTTATAAACCTTTCATGTTGCCATACTGTATATGGTATCGACGGTGGGGGACATAGACCACTCGGGTTTTCATACTCTTTTCTTTCTATCCCAAGGAAAAAGACAAACTTATCCACGATTTCCTTTTATTTTTCCCCAAAAAGTCTCAGTCTCACTGGTCGATGTTTATTGTTTTGTAGGTACACTCTGAGGAAATGGACGAGGAATCTGCGTCAATCACAGTGGAATCCTCTGAAATGGACGATACAGCTGGCAGCGCGGAAGACTCTGAAAGTATGTTTACGTTCTTATGAAATGCTCAGCTGTCTGAAGGTATTTTAAAGTGTCATATCAATAGCTTTCTCAGCTATTGTTTACCTTTATGCCAACCTCCGTCTAATAAATACAGTTTAACATGATAGTAGGTCCCTCAGATTTTCAGGATTCCATATATTATGCGACCAAAGTCCTGTAAATCTCCATTGTGCAAATGGAAGAACTGTCAAGTCCACAGTACAATTGTGGCAAGGGACATAACTCTGTCCTTATAAATTGATGTTCCATCCTGCTTTGGAGTTGTTTCCCTTGGACTTTGAACAATTTCTTTCAGCATGTACAATCAAGGGGATTTCTGCCAATTGACTGTCAAATCCACCTTCATTCTTGTTGGAATAGTTATCGCTTTTTCGTATGAATTTCCAGAAGTGCGGATTCCTATACCTGGCATGTAAAAATTTTTATACTGAAGTGTTATTTTCAGTGAATTTAACCCATGGCCAAATATTTTGGCTAAAGAGGTGTTGGTCCTTCAGGTGGAGATGATTTGTTTTGTATCAAGATTGAGAACAGATGTAAAGGTCGCTCAAGCATAAAAATCATGAAATCTTTGCAAACTGCTATTTTGTTTGTGAGTAGATTTATTGGAGGAAAAAGAAGTCACCTACCAAAATTGAGGTCAAGGTGAAAAGTCACTATGACCCTAAATTGTGGAAAAAATTAAACTACGGTAATTCCCATATAATTCAATCACAGGAAGTGCAGCAAAAAGGGTTTATATCTGGCAATATTCTTCATGGTACCAGCTAAAAAGTGTCACATTTTGTCATTATATGACTTTTCTTCAATTTGAATGAAAAGTGAGAATGTTACTTTTTCTCTGTGCTTGAATAACAGAGTTGAAAAGTAAACTTCCTGTCATTGAATTATTAGGGAATTACCGTAAGTATTTTTTTGTGTCAATAGATACATTCTGGGGAGACGATGTGTCACATACTAAAATGGAGGTTAAAGGTGAAGGTCACTGTGTCCCCAAAATCAGGAAATCAATGAAAATCTTTTGGAAAAATGAATAATAAAAATATCAATTAAAAAAATAGAAAAAATTTGGGGGGTTTTTGTATGTCAGTAGAGAGAGATGGGGAAGACGATGTGTCATATACCAAAATTGAGATCCAGCTCCTCAAGATCACTGTGACCCTAAAATCAGGAAATCAAAAATCACTATTTTTTGTGTTGGAGGGTACATTAGAGGGAGACGAATTGTTGTGCGGAGATTGAAGTGTATTTTGGCTTTTGTTCAATCACCGTCTTTTGTTTCCAGGTGATGTAGGAACAAGAGTGGAGGCCATGGTTAAAGATAAGTGGTGAGTACAGCCAATATAATATCAATTATTGACACAGTATTGAAATATACATGATTGACAAATTATTGAAATATTCACGATTGACACAGTATTGAACTATCCATGATTGACAAAGTATTGAAATATCCATGATTGACACAGTATTGAAATATCCATGATTGACACAGTATTGAAATATTCATGATTGACACAGTATTGGAACATCCATCATTGACACAGTATTGAACTATCCATGATTGACACAGTATTGAAATATCCATGATTGACACAGTATTGAAATATTCATGATTGACACAGTATTGGAACATCCATGATTGACACAGTATTGAAACATCCATGATTGACACAGTATTGAAATATCCATGATTGACACAGTATTGAAATATCCATGATTGACACAGTATTGAAATATCCATGATTAAATCAGTATTGAAATATCCATGATTGACATGGTATTGAAATATCCATGATTGACACAGTATTGAAATATCCATGATTGACACAGTATTGAAATATCCATGATTGACAAAGTATTGAAATATCCATGATTGACACAGTATTGAAATATCCATGATTAAATCAGTATTGAAATATCCACGATTGACATGGTATTGAAATATCCATGATTGACACAGTATTGAAATATTCATGATTGACACAGTATTGGAACATCCATGATTGACACAGTATTGAACTATCCATGATTGACACAGTATTGAAATATCCATGATTGACACAGTATTGAAATATCCATGATTGACACAGTATTGAAATATCCATGATTGACACATTGTAACATCCATGATTGACACAGTATTGAAATATCCATGATTGACACAGTATCAAATTATCCATGATTGACACAGTATTGAAATATCCATGATTGAGAGTGACAGTATTAAATATCCATGATTGACTCTGTATACTATGATTGACTCCGTATTGTGTCTATTGAAATATTCATGATTGACTGAGTATTGAAATATACATGATTGGCACTATTGAAACACCCATGACTGATACGGTATTGATATATCCATGAGTGAAACAGTATTGAAATATCCATGATTGACTCAGTATTGAAACATCCATGATGAACACAGTATTGAAACCTCCATGATTGACTGAAACATCCATGATTGACATAGTATTGAAACATCCATGATTGACACAATATTGAAATATCCTTGATTGACTCGATATTGAAATATCTATGATTGACTTGGTATTAAAATATCCATGGGTGACACAGTATCGAAATATCCATGATTGACTCAGTATTGAAATATCCATGATTGACACAGTATTGAAATATCTATGATTGAGACTGTTGAAATATCAATGGTGACCCTGTATTGAAACATCCATGATTGACACAGTATTGTAACATCCATGACTGGCGGTGTTGAAATATCCATGATTGACACAATATTGTAACATCCATGACTGACTCAGTATTGAAATATCCATGATTGACACAGTATTAAAACATCCATGATTGACACAGTATTGAAATATCCATGATTGACACAGTATTGAAACATCCATGACTGACACAGTATTGTAACATCCATGACTGACACATTATTGAATTATCCATGATTGACACAGTATTGTAACATCCATGACTGACACAGTATTGAAATTGTTATGATTGACACATTGTAACATCCATGACTGACACAGTATTGAAATATCCGTGATTGACACAGTATTGAAAAAGCCAATTGTTTTTTGTCAGTACAGATATCAAATTTATTTCATCCCATCCTTGAAGCGGTAGTAGCATCATCTAAAAAATATTCAGCAAATAACTTATGATAAAAGTTATTTAGCAAATAACTTATGATAAAAGTTATTTAGCAAATAACTTATGATAAAAGTTATTTAGTAGTTGAGACTGTGGTGAAAGTTTTCCTGTGACCTTCTTTAATATTATGGGCATTGAATTCACACTTGACTGACAGTACCCGTACTTGTCTCCAGTGCTTGAGATGACATTCGCTACTCACTGCATGTTGAATTGTTGGATTAGCACAAGATTTTAATCTTTCGTTCCCAAGTTACATGTTTTATCTGAAAATACAATCATCTTCTAACCTTCCTGACCATTCATCCCTCTCCTTTTCTTTTAATTAACTAGTTTTAATCAACATTTTGTTTTTCAGTAACAATCATGCAGAGATTGTGGGGATATTGGAATATTCTGACCAAAACAAAGTTCTCGTTAAAATAAAAAGAAAAAATTGTTCCACGCAATTTTCTGTTCGTGTAATGCAGACAACAGTTATTGACATTTTGTATCTGATACAGGCCCAAATTCATACGTTTCACTCGTATCCAAAACACAGAAAACCCCAAATTAGAGCTGACAAATATCCCAAGTTAAGTAATTTCTGCCCTAATTCTGCCCGCATCTGCAATACTATCTCAAAATTTCATTGATAGCCATATCTTTTATTCAAAAACAAGAAGTCAATGGATAAACAAATTAACCACGCTTATTATACTGATTTCCTTGCTGCATCACTCTATGTGGCCTGAAATCTGGCCCTACAGAGGTACCGCAGGCTGGGATAAATGTAAAAAAAAATGTCTATATATGGCAATTCAATCACAGAAAGTGAAATTTGCTGCCTTCAAATCTGGAGTTAATCAATTTATTTGAATAGGAAGTTGACTATATCATTTTGTCCATAAAATTGGGGGTGTTTGAATTTTGATAGGTGGATTGAATTTTTAGAGGATTTAATGTTCAGGGTTCTCTGCTGGTGCTGAAAATGATTGTGTAATTAGATAAAACCTGTCCATGGGAGTGCGTCCCAAATTTATATTATCAAAGAATGCTCAGATATATGTGGAGTCCGAAATCTTGAGCTAACAAAATAAAAAGTATCAAAGTTTAGTTATTTAGTATGGGAAAGCTGTGCTATGCAGACAGTACAGAGGGTGTTGGTAGTGTAATAGTCACCATTATTTAGTGTTAATACTACCATGTACACAGGTACCCGGGGGTCGTCGTCAAATTGAACCCCAAGGACAACAAGTGGAAAGTGAAGTTTGACCAAAACCCTAAAGACAAATACGACGTCTGGTAAGTGGTTTTAACATGATCTCGGTGAAATCTCCGAATACGATAAATCCAGGGGTGTGTGCGGAAAACTTTGCGAATACACATAATTTCATGTGAATAAATATTCTGGAAATTTCCGCAGAATTTATGATTTCAGAGATGGAATTTATCTTTGTTGTTCACATTTACAACTGGATATAAAAGGGGGAAATTAGTGCGATTGACCTATTTATTTTTTGGTCACCAGATCAAGCTAATTCTACCTTATAATTTGAATCCAACACTAACTCAGAACAACTCGTTCAGCACAGTTCATGCACAAAGACACATAAAAAAAAAACACTTCTCACCCGGGATTTTTCGTGAATCACAAATGATAAACTAATAAGTTTTGTATGTGGCCTAATATACTATATCCCAGATTCAATCTAGCCTTTTCCTCTTTGAACACTGACCCCCATTATCCACATTTCTGTATTCAATGGAAATAACCAGGTGGAATATAGAGAATATTTTCCCATAGCTAAGCAAAATTGCAGCAAACAGAGCAACAAATCTAAGCGAATCACCTGCCATATATATTTAAATACTGTACAGATGGCTGGGGTTAATATACTTAGTGACTTACTGCTAACATCGTGAATACCCACTCTCATGGGGAGAATTCTGTCGTGCGTAATATCACATCCTACTGTGAAAATACCCATGGTATATTCCCTAACCCCTGACAGATCCTATATCAAATCAACTACGGACAGCATAATTCGAAAATAGCGGCGCGTTAAATGTTTATGGCTATCACAGCAGTTGGCCGGTTGTGATATTTTGCCAGTTAGGTGCGGAAATATGGTTAGCTAACCACAGTGCAGGGAGATGGTCACACTTGTAGTGTCAGGATTCGCTGTACACCATTTTCTCACCTTCGCTCAAAGGAACGTGTTGAAACTCAATTGACAGTAGGGTGATTTTGACAAGTCTGGCGGACAGTTGATCTCTCTATCAGAAAATTGTACAGTTTTAGTCTAAGTCTAGCATTTCCAGGTTTTAGGTCATCCATGAATGAAATCACGGAAAAACCAAAGTAAAACGTTTTAAAACTATTGCACATCGCAAATATAGAGCTCACTTTGAAGGTCTGCCATTGCATAAGGCATAAAATTACATAGTAAAAGATGAGAAAAAAGTATTTTCTAATTCCACTGGTTAAGTGGATATTAAGTGAGAACTATTGGAATTATACTTTGTACAAACCACAAATTATTAATATATCAAATTGTGTAAATATATGTCAATAAATGCATGCTTTTCCATAACATCATAAAATAGTGTCAATATTTCCTTAAAAGTAACTATAAAACTGTCTGAACATTTTTATGGACTGCTGAATTTATTGTTGTAGACCTTATTTTGGGTCATCGGATAATTATACTGTAGCAATTTGGCCTCCTAAAAAGATATAATGCTCTGTCATTGCATTTAATTTTGCACTTGTTGACCTTAAAAAGATAGCGTTATTGTTTGGTACATGGAGTACGTATGTACATATAAGCGTAGATTTTTGAGAACAAAAAAGGAAAATAGCATTCTCAGACTATCAAAGACCAAGTAGGTAATATAATTAACTCTCTGTAGCTCTGCTAGGCGTCCTGGAGCCATGGTTTATAATACTACAGTATAGCAGTGGGTGCCAGACCCTGCTCCCTAACAATGGGCGTGAGGTGGACTTTCTCTCTCTGCCTATTAGGGCAAGCAGTTTAGGGACATTCCCGGACAAAGGCAGTCCTGCTTTCACTTCTGTTCACAGACCCACTTTTACGACTTTGCACCGAGCATCAAACCCCGCTCTGTGTCACGGGGCAAAATACAAGTAGAACAAATTCAGCGGCTTGTCGCAGCATGAGAAAAGGTGTCGCTATCCGCTACAAAGCAAACATCGGTACAATGAATAATGGCCCTATTAGCAATTAAACCCACACTTCAAGAATAGGTACAAGTATTTAAACTGAGACCTTGTGCAGTTGAGGAGAGATGGCCACACCTGAGTGATTTCGAGAGTGGTACCGACTATAAAACTGATGAAAGTCATTCGAACATTGTATAAAGATTTTTTTTCAAGCAAATCACTCTGCTTGTTTGGGGATATGACAGACCTGTGTGATTTTATAACTTTATTACATTACGGTTTTATAGGATATTTTTCCCCAGGAAGTTATGGTCCAAGTATTTTTTGTGTGAATTTTTTTTTTAGCTCTAGTTTCTGAACCATTTTGAAGAGATGTGACATTAACTAATAAAGTAGAGTTCACTGTAGACTCTTCCGTATATTTAGCGATTACCCATGGCTGTGTACCAGGCAGATCAAACTGTTTTATAATGTTGTCCGTCACTACCCAACATTTAGTCAATTTTCAATTTTAAGCATATAATGCAAATTTCAGGTAATTTGCTGCTTAAAATCATTCACTTTAAAATTTTTGCGAGAGGCTAATTTACACGTGTTCCTCAGTGGTGAAAAGATCATGTATACAATAAATTGGTCGAATAGCGTAAAACACTTCTTCTACATGGTACCATGTGAGACGATCAGTAGCAGTTCGCTGTTCTCGTACCACACTGTTACCATTATGACTTGTTCATCATTATGGCATCACATGAGGTTGTCACCAAAGAGGAATTTTAATGTGTATTTATCAGTTTTTGTCTGAAATGCCCCAAAACAGCCCTGAGGGCATCCGACTTGTCAAGGCAAATCAGACTTTTGAAAAGTGCTGACTCGGAAGGGTGGTTTCCAACCTGTAAACACCAGAACCCTGTTCAAAGTGACACAACATTCTGTCCAGAAGCAACAATAATCAACTGATAAGGTGTTACTGCACTTTTATAACAGATGTAAACTTTTCACCAATATTAATTATTTATTAAGTGTTGATCTACTAATGATAACAGAATTGTGATGCACTGCAATAATAACCCATCAATGTTAATTATCCCGTTCATTGGTGAAGTGAAATTTGACATATTAATATTTCCGTTTTGGACAGGTACGTGAAGAATGGACCATCACTTAGATTATTAAAGGTAAGTATTTTTGTGTCTCCACCTGAAATAATTGTCTAAAATGTATCTTGAAAACAAATGTTTTATTAAAAACCAGTAGTCATACATGTGGCATTGATAGAGATATTTATTTCAAACGAGTCACATGATCTTGACAAAATCTATGATATTGAGTGGGCAATTGTCTATAGTGTACATCAAGCATGCATCTCAAGTGTCCGTCGAACGAGAAGATTTAGAAAAAAAGAAAACATGTGATTTTTATGTTGCCTCTGTGATACCCCACTTGACGAGATTACTTGGCAGTGAACGGGTATTCTTGCACCCATGTTCTGAAGTGGGTTCGGGCTGAAAAGAGGGCTATGGATATGTGGGACCATTGTTCAGTGGAATCCCCTATTATTTCCTTCAATAGAATACAATCCCTTGCCACAGGCTAACTTGGCATATGAGCAGCAATTTCGGTTTGCAATAATTGATAACCTGCCGGCAAGGATGTAACAAATCCAGCAAGGAAACACTCTCTGTTTGTTATGACTTTATTGGGAATCATATGTGGATTTGCTCTCAAAATTTTGTCACAGATATTTGCATTTAAATCTCCTCTCGTTTGCAGAAAATAAATATTTGGGATCTGATATGTTAACAAAATAATAAAATTAACAAATCAATATTGTGGTGATTATCTTTCCTTTAATTACAGATTTAGTGTTGTGAAAAATGCTACCTTTCTAATTGAGTTAATTCAACAATCACCAGAAAATACTGCTTTGTTAAATGGTTAATTAGCTGTTTGGGGTCAATGGACACACTTAATTATCATGTGGTGCAGGTATACAATAACAGCAAGGTTAGACTCGGAATCAGTCACAAGATCGACCTGCTTGAGCCCCAAGGGTTACCAGCAGTGTCTTTGACCGAGTCTGCTCATCGAATCTTTGATTGTTGGCACACTTTGTCCCTAGATGGCATCCCAGTGCCTTACAGTTCCTTTACGTCACACGCTCTCAAGGCATGACACCTCTCCCCTGGATAAAATCGGCGCCCTGTGGAGGTGGTACAGTATTCAACGTGAACAATGGGACAACAACATATAATGTTATAATAGAACAAGGGGATAACATAGATTCTGCTAATTTGTTGTAGGACTTCTCCTGCTTAGACCACATGACATAAAACCACATAATAGGTAGACTTGAAAGCATCTGGGTGGGGGCGTGTCCAGTGTTAGCTGTGGCTCAGAGGTGCTGACACGCTAACTCCAGCCGATTGTCAAGTGTGTAACCTAGGTGTGACGAAATCTGTCTCATCTGCCAGCCAGAAACAATGGCTTTGCCAGGAGACAATTGAATTTAGTGATTAAACTTTAACCCCTCCATGAAACCTGAATAGAAAATCCAGTTAATTAAGGTGATCGTAAATAGAGAGTTAATCTTGTTGATAGGATATTCCCAAAATAAGGAACAATTCTGTAAATTGTCTGGACAACAGGACATCTGTGCCAGGGCTTTAGATTACTGCCTTTATACAACGTTAAACGTTGTGCCCAAATTAGGATGCGCCCAAAATATAGAGAGCAAAAATAAAAATAGATTCTAAAAAAAAAAAATTTGTCCATTTTTTTTTCTTTTTTTTCTTGCACTGAGAATCACTGTTCAGTTATGCTCATGAATGGAGATTCCTCATCAATTACGCATCATGTTTGAGTTGAAGCCTACCTATTTTTATCAGAATTCGTCTTTTCACTTATTTGGGCACTGTTCTCTGCCGTAAAAAAAATTTGCTGTATTGAATGGAGGGTGTGCCCAAAATATCTGAATCCCTGTGTGCCTAACTAAACTTGGATGTATTTGCTTCTATTTTGGCACCAGTGATTGTAGCGCTGAAAAATAGAGATTTCTGCAGAAAAACACAAACATAAACACACATTTATTACCTTGTGTCCCTATTACAATATTCTGGACTTCCTTTCAAACTGCTTGTAAATTACGAGAAAAAAACACACTTTTGAAGAGCAATTCAAGGGAGAGATTGTGTTGACTTCATGCAAAATTCAAAAGCCATGTGGCCCATGTTAATGTGCTGTAATTGCTAGCCTTGGATAGAGTTTTCCTTTTTCATGGGATAAAAATTGAAAAATTAAAGCAATTTCTCAAAATATATTTACTTCGTCATTTCCAAATTTTCCAGAGATACATATATATTTTCACTCAAATCGTAAAGTAAAAAGACCTTCCCCTCTCTTCTTCCCTAACCTACATGTATTTCTGAAACAGCCTTTGTGCTCGCAGAAGGCATAGAATTTGGTATCAGGTTTCAGCTTACCCCCTTCATACAATGTTAAATGTTTTTTCAATATTTTCTTTGCATTCAGAATCAATGTTCAATTATAGCAATTCGTCATGAATTAAGCATCATATTTGAGTCGAATCCTACTCATTTTTGTCAGAACTTGGGGGCTTTGAATATTTTCAATAATTTGAGCGCTTTCCCCTTCCTAAAAAAAAATGGATAATCTGAAGTTTATGATTCATAATGTCATTTCAGCCGAACCAACTGATGGTTGAGTCGACAATACCTACTCCTGCCTCTCCAGCATCGATATCCTCTCATGAGACAGCTGCCGAGGCGCCCTCTTCCTCCACAAACACCACGACAGCTGCTGGGGGGCAAATCACAGATGAAATTGCCAACGGCTATCGGTATGCTAAAATAGAATTTATTAATTACACATTTTCATTTATTCTGTGAAAAAGACTATTTTAACGAAATGTAATATTTTATACTGCTTTGGCTTACATTAATCCTCCTAATAAATCAATTCCCCTATCAAAATTCAATCACCCCCCATTTTTAGAACAAAATTCAAATTGACTGTTCTAATAAATTTGATCACCCTGTAAAATCATTGAAATAAGTGAGAAATAATGTATTATATGTATGATTTTGAACGATTTTGTCAACTTCCTGTTCTAATATATTTGATCGCCCCTGATTTTATAGTAGAAAAAGTTGCTTCGTGTGATTGAATTATTAGAGGGATTGTCACGCTAAAGATATCCTGGCAGTCTTGCCATCATCAATTAACAAAAGGAGCTGTTCGAAGCTGTGCCAAGCTTCGAGAACACTCATCACTCTAATCTGTTGATAATTGAGCTGCTGATAAAGTTAACAGTAGGCCTAGTTGAGAGTTGAGTACATGTAGTTCTAATTTGCAGGATATTTACATGTGAAGTAAACAAGTGAAAATGAATGTAAAAAAAGTTATATAATTTACTGTAATTCTCTAAATTGGGAACAACTATAGTTATGAAATCTTCTTCCAAGAAATCAGAAAAAAATAAGTTCACTGTTGATTGTGGTCATTCTCTCCCGCAGGACGTGTCTCCGTTATTTCTTGCCCCCACAATGGGCCATGGATAAAGAGGCCATCTCCTCTCTCACACTGCAAGAACTGGCCGCCTTTCCTCTCGATGATTTCTTCGACCATTATGAGAAAGGATTACGGAAAGTAAGTTACACATGTTCAATTGTGGTGGTGGTGGGTGGGCATTCTCATAGATGTTCAATTGTGGTGGGGGCGGGGGGTGAGTCTTCAGACCATTGATGGATTTCATTGCTTTTTGCCATACTGGTCATGGACGTTTCAGAAGTTGCAGTTCATCAATCTAATTTGCGATAATAATCAAGTCATTCACACCCCTGACAGTTTTGTTCATTATTTTTGCTATTTTGCATAATTGTTTATAAATTAAAGATATATGCGCTCTTAATTTGATGAGTAGGTCGAAATAAATGATGATGTTGATCAGCTTTAAAAATACGCTTTAAAATCCCTCTTCGTAACATGGTTCATTATAAAGCGTGTTTCAGGAAAGCATGACCACTGTTGTATCCCCAATATGTATGTGAAATATGAGTGATGCTGCACTGAAAACTTGCTATAGTGCAAGTCACCTATGGTGCTGTCAATATTTCACCCCAAACTTCAGTGTTTTTATGAGGGACAAGTGTACTGCTCATGTCACACAAGTGCGATTTTTGACTGCAGTCATAGCGGGGGCTGTTCTGAAACTACTCTGCACAACGCTGCGTAGCATGCTACATCCCTTTGCTGGTATATAACCCACTACATCCATCAGGCAAGGCAGGGTCTGATCCAGGCCGTTTTTGAGCCCGTTGTAACAGGTTTGGTTGCCATGAATTTGTGCACCCAAACGAAAAAAGAAAAAGGGTGTGTTTTTTTTAGCAAATTCCCTCTCTGAACAGACTGAAACCAATACTAATGCAAGTACTGTTGCCAAATATTAAGTTATCAGGCTGAATTTAGACTATTTAATACTCCCACATCGTGGCCTATTTCACTATAACACTCTGCGCCGTGTATGGGTGTCCAAGCTAAAAGTCTAGATCAGGCCCTGCACGGTACCTGGAATGTATTATGATCGTCCAAGGAAAATAGTAGTTCATATTCAACTGGCAGAGATTGACGATGACATTTACATCTATCAGCTTGTTTCTGGTAGAGTATGTATTTACCTGTGTTACAAACTTTGTGGAAATGTCTTGTTTATACCGTTTGTTTACCATTTAACCATATGTATTGTTTTCACCCTCAGCTGGTGAACAACTTCCAGACAGAAGCCAGCACTGCCAAGTCGAAACTTTCTGCTCTACGTAAGAACATAGCCCGCCTTCTACGCACGCTGAATGAGGCAAGTTAACAAGATTATCAGTAACTTAACCTGTCTAGATCGACTCCTAGCTCAACTCAAAACTAGTTTGAAAATAGACGTCAAATAACATGATATATCATGGTTAAAGTTGGTGAAAACAAGGCAGTGACTATGACCAATACTCTTCAATGACGTTAGTTGCAGCCTGTGGGGCAAGAGCTTGGTAGAAATATCAATTTGCCAGGTTTTGAGATCGAGGAAGTCATGGTAACTCTGTTTCTGGGTGTAATACTTAGACTGCTCCATTTATCAAATCTGATAATAAAGGAAAAGTCTACAGTCTACAGACAAAGATATTTCTAGATTTGAAGTGCCAGGCTATACATGGACGCACGAATGTCGTAACGCAGCTGAGGGATCAACATAGCTGCACCTCCAAAATAATCTGGGAGGCATTGTCGATTTCTTTGCTTCTCAACAGATTTTCGCCAAATTTTAGAAAAAAAATATGCACATAGCATATTTTGATGCTGTACCCAAAGGTCATTGCTGGAAGAATTTTTGGAGCATAAATAATCTCAAAAACACCGACTCTGCCACGGGTTTTAGTTACCTGCATGCCCTTGAGGACGTCCGTCATGCCAAAAGTAAATTCCCTTAAACTGCCTAAGCGATGTAAAGTGGTCCTTTCTAATATGAGTGTTTCATTTCTTAGAACAATGGCATTCATGGCAAACATTCATTCATGGGCGTCGCCAGGATTTCTTGAGAGGGGGTCATTTCCTATGTTGAATTATTACGGATCTCAGTACTGCACTGTCCAACATAGAAAAATAACATACAGTGGGGCACTGAGAGGGTCATTCGCACCCAACTACCCCCCCCCCCCCCACACAACACCCTTGCTATTATGAGATGTGGTCTCTCCAGTTCTAGATTATTAATTGTCCCCTTCCTATACCTTGACAAGAGGAAAGAAAAATTCTTAAACATGGTGGAAATGTTGTATTTGGGAAAGCTAGTTGTTTACTCCAAAATCTAAAGGATCTGAAATGGTTTAATGAGATTTTGGCCTCCATGAGGTGCGGTTGGAGTACCGAAATGAAATACCGCTTACAAAAAAGAATCTGCATACGGTAATTTCCCTATTAATTCACCTTCCAAATTTAATTCGAAAACGGCCGATTTTTCCCCTGTCGTGATTTTGTCCATCCTAATAAAACGAAAACGGGAGCATTTTCAATATACCCATGAAACAATAAATTCGAACACTCCCGTTTTCGCCACGGAGTTCGTGCCGATGAAAGTAAAGTGAATATGTTACTAGAATCTCGTATAGTATATCGCCGTATAATCTCGTATAGTATATCGCTGTATGCTACTATTTGTAAACGCAGAGAAACAACAGGGAATGGTACAATATAATCAGACTGAATTACTATTACTTACAGTCTATAAGGAAAAAAATTGATTCATTAAACGCCGCAGTCCTGTAATTTTATCCTAACTTGATCGCGTTTCGCCGCAGTCGGGAAAAATATATACGGTAAAAAATCCGAAATGGCTTGAATGAAAAGTCGGTCAGAAGTTTCAAACTCTTCTCTGCAAACTTTTACCACATGACGTGTGTCTTTCAACATTTAAATTTACTGAGCTGGTTTTACTTGACTACAATTGTTTTAGAAGCGACACTAAAGTCAAAACGCACACGTCGTGCTTCAGGCATACCATCGCATTGACGGTCCATTTGGAGTCTTGACCTTGAACTTGCAAATTCCCGCCAAGTTTGTTTCATGGAATTTGTTTACGTTAATTTTACTACGATGATTTCATTGGCTGAGAACAGTAAGCGGATCGTGGATTAACTTTTCTAGGGCGTGCACGTGATCTTATTGTGTCACGCCTGCACATGGTTTCAAGAGCGCGGATATAACAGCAGACCACGTGGTCGCTATAAATAGACTAAGCTTCCCCATGTCTGTATTGTCGGCATTATTCTCTTGTCATTATTTCCTGTATATTTTAGGCCTGATTGGATTTCGCTGCCTGATAAACTAAACACTTCATTAATCAAAAATTCACTCTCCACTTTGGCGAGTTACTCTATTTTTTAATCGACACATTGGCGAGTGACTGAAAAATTCAGTCGCCAGTTGTCATTTTTTAGTCGCCATTGTCGACCGGGTTTTGTGAGCACTGAAATACTCTAATATGTGTTACGTGTATAGTTTTATATTTCCAGAATATTCTTTCAATTCCATGTCAGTTAGGTTTCATAATATAGATCATAGCTAATACTGAACAAAAAGGAAGGAATACGTTCAATGTTTTGGCCTACTTTTACGATGTTATTACGGACGCGAATTTACGGACGTCAGCTTAAAAATCTGCATGATCTTGCTGAACGGGCTGCTGAACTTGTCACTCGATCAATATGCTTGACTTCCTCGAATAAAATTAGACGCCTTTATCAGGGTAGAGGAGATTTTCTGACATCATACACTGCCTTTTATGGAAACTATGATGAGATATCAAAGTTAATAAATACGATCAAGTGCGACCACGGCAAAGCGGTCCGCCATTTTGGAATTCTCCGTGAAAGTCGGCACGACATTTAATTCGAACACTCGCGTTTTTCTAGAATTCGCTCAACAAATAATTTGAAAATAGCCAATTTTTGGAGTGGTGAGTTTCATCACTACATCGCGATTTAATAGGGAAATTGCCGTATATTATCTTGTCTTATGCTCTGAGTACTTCGTAGGTTCTAGATCTTTTAATAACAGCATCTTGAAGTAGTGGATTTGTGCAAAATCATCTATCTTGGGGTGAATACAGCACACGTTTCGCTCCGTAAACATATGAAGCCCGTCAATAATAAAATGAACCCCGAAATAATGACCATATCAATAGTTTGTTGTTGCCCACACACGGTTTTGGTTCTGGACTGGGTTCATATGTTTACGGAGTGAACAGTGTGCTGTTTTCACCTCAAAATAGACGATTTTACACAATTCTACTACTTCAAGATGCTGTTATTCTAAACCCATATGACCCAGGGCCAAAAAATACTCATAGCATAAGATCAGATATTGTACTTTACACTAACTGAAATATCTCTTTTGAACATGATATTTCATTTTGGCACTCCAAGCCACACCTCATGGGGGCCAGTGTCTGATTAAATCGCACCAGGTCCTTTGTTGTGTGGATGTACATGTATATTGAAGCCAGTTTTGGCTTTTGTTTAATTCCTGGTTCATTCTAACTTGACAGGAGTTTGATATTGACCCCGAGGCGGATGGTGAACAAGTGGACGAACTTCTTGGAGCCTGTGTGAACCAGGCCATGCAAGGACAACAACAACAACAATGAGACAACAACAACAGTGGTTGGATGATAACAAACTTAGTGCTTGGATCGTGTAAAACCAATATTCCATTGTAGCTTGAGGAGCTACTTGTACCAAATGTTTTCATTGTGGGAGGGGTAGTTTCACCGCGTGGAAACCACTCCCAGTTTTGGGTTCATACTCCATGTAAGAATCACGAGACAATGCATACAATAGCCAAGTCTGGGGACAACAATATGTCTAGACTTGAGCCTTTTCAGCTGCACAAAGACTCAGACAATAGCCTCCTACATGGAGTATCTACCCAGTTTTGAGACCAAATGAATATATACTTACGCATATATTCGTGCACTTTGTATTTCGTCGTATAACCATATTCGGACGACTACTCCACCCCTTGAAGTAGGCCCCGCTGTCTCTACAGAAGTCGTACGAGTAGTTTGCTTCAACTTGCCAAAAACTATCCCTGAAACCTGCGCTGCCACGATTGTTCTGCAAAATGACGGTTACATTTTACGCAAAGAGAATGTATATAATAATTGAAGGCGAAAAGGTAAATATTGTTGAAAGCAGGAAATGATTTGAGGCATCTTTGGAATAACACACCATGGCTGGAACAGTGGAAATGAAGGAACCATGATATGGAGAGCCGCAATTGTCTGTGACGTCAATGACGTATACAGATGTCAAGAAAATCTGCAAAAAGTTTGGCTGTGTTACAGTTACGAAGAAATGTGTCTCTAAATGATGATAATTCGATTAGAACACAGCGAGTTCTTCATGGACAACATAAAAGCATATTCAAGTGGCTAGACATGTGTCATCACTGCTGAAAGATTTCAAGTTCGATGACATTTGAGTTGAAGTGTTTCAACATTCAATTATGGGTGCGAACTCTTGGATAACTTTAGCTGCTTGATCTGAAAGTTTTTTGGAACTCTGATGAAGAGGCATCTTCGTGATCTTTGATTCATCATTTCCGATAAAAACAGATGACACAGCAGTGTCTTGGAATTTACTGGTTTGCTGTGATCACGATGAGTGGTAATGAGAAATCATGAGTGGTAGTTGTGAAATTGGGCTTCATTTGTGTTCGGGAAAGTATTGCAGATCTCCAGAAAATCATCGTGTGAACGAGTAAGACGTTAGCGCACTCGCATTGTGTGTCAGTTTTCCATTTTGTATTTTAGCTCCCATGTGTCCGGCTGACAACCCGACAAATTAATCACGCGTATCAGCGTAGCTAATCCTCCACCCAAGTCCTAGCTAGGATATTTGTACATAGACGATGTCATGTTATAAATTACATCTCTTGATTGTATTATTTTTTTAATGTACACATGTATGCCTGAATTTTCTTAGCATATTTGATGATTCATCAAAAAAAAATTCAGTTTTTTTTTTCAGAGATATTAAATGTTGAAAAATCACCACAATAAGAAAATGCCATCTGTTCAAAACACTGACCCTGCCACCTGTTCCATTTCTTGGCCTAGCTTTGCGCTCGAGCTTCTCATTTGGCACAAATTAGGAATACAACATGCAATCATAAATAAGTACTTATAAGTAGGTGAAGCTACTCGGCCTGTCTGGAGAGTGTGTTTGATATTCGAAGTGCGGCAAAGTCAGTCCGCTTTACGGCCGTTTTAATAGCAGGGCTATTCAAATGGTTATAGGTCTTTCACAGCATGCCTGTCTGCACATGTAAAGAGCTTCTCATTGGGCAATCCGCCCCTCAATTGTCATCAGCCAAGCAGAACAGCGGCGTTGAAAGACTGTTGGTTTTAATGCTATCTCTGCCCTCCAATTATAGACAGCTTCAATCGGGCCCACACCCGAAGTCCCAGAGTCTTCTCTCGGTTTACTGTCGGACTTTATGGGCCAGGTACTCCCCTAAGTCGGGAGTCTCGTACCGCCAGCCCCTCACTGTCCACTTTCATGAAAATCTCATGAAATCATCCCAAATATCAAACAGCCCTCCAATTAAAAGCCGACCAAAGACTGTATGAGAGGAAACCCGAACAAGGGGAAACAATGGTGAGGGAATTTATGACTTAACGATAAACTCACTGCCTGACTTTGATATGGGTCAGTCCAAAAGAGCTATGTTATATATAGGCCACATTTGGATTGACGGTTTAATATATCTGCTCCCTTTATATCATGTTTAAAGGCGAAATGCAAAGATTTTCATATTCTTATTGGTAGAAATTATTGATCCATCTTCCTCGCTTGGTTTAATTTTAACGATTTTGTCAGTTCGGAGCTTTTGAGATTAATGTTGGTACCTCAAGCCCAGCTGAATTCAGGTCTGCAAACCATCATTGCTCACCTTTCCTTGATTGTGACTTCATCCCAGACCAACTTCCCAGAAACTGTAATACCACAAACTAGCGTCAAACCAGAATAGTTTATTTCTGAAATCGGCCGAGCTTGAGATACCAAATTTAGAGCACTTTTCTAAAGCTACTAGGAGAAAAACTACTTCAAGTAAACCAACCAAAGTGGATAGGCTGATATTTACATCATTATCTAGCTCACGAAGAATACAAAATGGAAAATATTAAAACCTTAGCATTTCACCTTCAACTGATGTATCGCTACCACTGACCTATGCCATGCCTAGAAGACAATCTTCATTTGATAACTTCTCCAACAATTCAGTCAGTTTCAGCCACACTCTATTATTTTATTTTTATTTTTTTTCTTCTTTTCATGAAACTATTCTGCATATAGTCAGACTTATTTGTCGAAACATTTCTCTATTGACTTGCTCTAATCTGGGCAACAAGATGTTGGCCAGAGAAAGTTGTTGACTTTTTGTCTTTTTGACTTTTTGTCCGAGATCGAGTTATTAGCGATTTGTCAATAGTTCAGGACTTAATTCCAGTTTTAGTATTTTTCAATTCAATGAACAAAATTTAAAAATTATCTATTTGAGTCACCCCAATTAATGTAGTATGTATGATACGCAAAGATAAACCCAATCTAAATAAACCTGGGAATCGGGTAAAAGCAATTGAAAGAGGAAGTACTAGTCTATGATACAGAAAAAAAACTCAGTAAGCCAATGAGAGGACATGATTTGATTTCAAAATCTTGAATTGACTAATCGAATCATTTAATTATGAAAAATATCCCATGGCACACTGATGCATTTTGATTAATTTAGGCTGGTACTCAAAGGACTATCAGCGTTAATTTGGATAATTAAAAGTGTTTGAAATTTGGGGTTGCTCCACTAATCAGCCAAAACAGGATGTGGGTAATTCACCCACATAAAACAACGAATTCGCAGAAAGAATGTTTGAAGCTTTGAAAATGCACAATTATCTTGGGATGAAAGTAAGGTTTTTACTTGTGTGAACATTGTTTCAGTTTTTCAGTCATGCTTGAAATTGGAATAGTTTGTTTTACTCCTTTGCAGTTCAAGTTCTGTCATTTCACTGATTGAAAAAATATCATTGAAAAAAAAAAAATGCTATACATGCTGCTAACCCATTAACCAATCACTTTCTATTATTGGGGACAAACTTATGATAAGAAATGTCTGGTTTTTAAGTTTTTTCTCAAATATTGCATTTATAATCCTGCAACTACTCCTTCAAAACTGAATTGATCACTATAAAGGATTGAGTGTTGAAAATTCATCTACATTTTATCAAGCCAATTTCTACTTTCCCGCTTCGAACTTCCCTTGATATATCTGGCCCCCTTCAATGTTCAAATAACTTGTAAATAGACACGAGACATCACTGACCTCGAAAACATTTGAAATTTGAAATGGGTCGTAGAAGAGCGTTATTGATTGACTGAGCTATAGAGTGGGCTAATACAAACACCATAAAAGGAGGAAGGACGCCGCTAATTGAAGATGATGTCACTCTACTCACAGTCGGCGTGTACGTTCTGGTTGGTTGGTCTCTCGCTCGTAGGTGAACTTTACACCTCAGATTTTGAACACTGAAGTGGTCAAATAAATCGAGGCAGGTTCGAAGTGGGAACGTAGAAATTGGCTGGATAAAATGAAGATGTGAAAATATGGATCATTGACCTTTATGTTTTATCATTGTGAATGATGAAAACCTGACCTTCATATTTTATCAGTGATGTAATACCTAGTTCACCAGGTTTTAATTAATTGTATTGCATACCCATGATACACATCCTTCCATTTGGTCCTCAGAAGTAGTGAAAAGCCTTCACTTGGGTGCCTCCGTTTGTCTGTACGTCATTTGTGAACATCACCAACCATGGATATTTATTTTGATTCCGTTCAAAGAATCCTTTAAATTTCAGTAAACAGTATTCTTCAATGGAGTCCGTAAAGTCCGCCCAATTTCCTTGATATTATTTTAGAAGAACACCTGTACCTTGTTGAGGTAAGTTCCCCCGCCCACTCCATCCAGTCTTCCAGTTTCCTTCCCTTTTGACCAAATCACCTTAGAAAGTATTAATTTTTCAAATTTCTTACATAAAACTGTGAACAGGAAGTGGTTTTGTACGGAGTACTGTGTCTGTCTGTTTGGTGATTCAGTTACAGGGCTTCATGTTTAGAATTAAGTACGCGAGCTAAAAATAGCCCACGTCAAAATATTTAGGAGAGGGTATTTGAAAGTCAGCCAAGTGGTTGCAATATAATACAATATAAAATATGACATTTTACGTGAGCTAAAAATCACTCTCGTGACATGAATTTACGTGAGTGTTTGCGTGCAGGTGAGCTATTACTCCTGCTAAACACGAAGCCCTGAGCTAGTGTATAAATGATATCATACCCAAGCCTGAAAATAAGGCACCTGGCACCCCCATCAAAGTATATGGTAGACACCATGACCTTTTATCCCATGATGTTTTTGAGGAGGGGCTATCTCATTCTGTTTTTTTGGGGGGGTTATTAGAAACGTTGAGTACCGGTACTTGTTTTCAGGCTTGTTTTCCATGCCCATGCTGGATGTTACCTATATTGCCTTCATTGCCATGGTTACCATGCTGTATACATTTTGTAGCTGTAAGTAAAAATTCTGTGTCCGGCATTACCTTGTGAAAAATGACGCTCAGTCTCCTGCCTAAGTGTTCAAACCTTACAAGCTTTAGTATCTATCGTCCAGATCGTTTTTAACAAGATTGCCTGTTCTTACTACGATAAATCCTCTCTTAATTCGATCACCCCGTTCTTTAAAATTCAATCACCTTATGGAAATTTAATCACCCTATAAAAATTCAATCATTCATAATTTTGTGGGCATTCTAAAAAAATTTTATAAACCCTCGAAAATCGCTAATATAAGTAATGGATCATATGCACGATTTTGAACAGTTTTGTCAAATTCCTGTTCTAAATAATAAATTTGATCACCCCCTGATTTTAAGGTGGAAAATTTCACTTTCTGTGGTCGAATGGATAGAAGATTTATCATACATAGTATGGTGTAATATGGTTTATTAACCCTGTTGATTATTGTACCTTATCAATCACAGTAACCTTGTTTGTTAATACATGTAGAATGACTTCAAAGTGTCGCAAGTATGCGCTAAAAACTGCCCCATGGCTTTTTATTTGACATCAAACTATGCTTTAACATGCTTCAGTGAAGAAGGGAGACCAGAACTGAACGGTTTGAAGATGATACAGTAAGGCAAAACCAATTTTATTTTTTGTTTCGTGGACTGATTTTTTTCTCAAGATTGAAGGCAATAATAAACATTAAAACAATAAAACTGGGCATTTGAGGTAGACACTTCATGTAAGGAGATATTGTCCAAGCCTTTGTGGAGATGAAAAGGGCCAAGATTGTACCATACAGCTTGGTGAGAGACCTCTGGCAATCGGATAAAAACCAGATTTAAAAAAAAACAAAACAAAACATGTCGCTCATTTAGCAGTGACATGTCAGATGAGTAACATTTTTTTTAGATCTGGTTGGACATCGAATGGATGACATTAGCTATATTGCTGACTACAGAACAACTGGAAAGTAAAAAAAAAAAAAAAAAAAAAAAATTGGAACTTCTTGTTTATGTGAAACTACTTGTTAAAACTGAAAATTATTGCAGCAGACCTTTGAGCAAAGTTTTGATGAACTCTTGTTGAAGAATTTATGTTGGAACCTGGTGTTTCCAATAAGAAACAGCCATCACTCACTAGTTTTTGTGAAGAGAGACTAGAATAGGTTTTTTCCTTGTCATTACTGAATTATCGAAGGAATAGAGTTACATGTATTGTCTTCGTCAGCCATAGAATCATGCCAATCAAATCTAATCATTTTTTTATTATTTTTGGTTGAAAAGTGTTCCACTTTGCTGATTAATGGGGCTAAATACTTTTCCCTCTTATTTATGCAACTGCAAGAGATGGTTGGGCTTCGATAAAGTCATATGCTAGTAACCCTATCTAAAAACTCAGTAACATAATCTGACCTGATATATAATTAGCCCAGATTTAAGGAAACTATAATTTGTGATACAAATATATGTGATTGCTTTGTCATACCCCCACCGTTGTTGTAGCTGTACACATAGTCGGTACACACTATGATCAAATCGTTCATGGCTTTCATTGTCGCATACATGTCCGCTTGTAGTGATCACCAAAAGTTTCCATGAAATTGGAACTCATTGTCCCCCGATGCCCGATTCACTTGTGGAAGCGAGTATTGTGGCCCATCTGTACTTCATCTCCAGACAATAACTTCTGGAAAACTGGAGAAATTCTTTCCAAAAATGTATGTGTGTATGAGATTGTTTTCCATGCTGATTTTCCTGTATATCGCACCGCCTATATGTACGGGTCAAGTTAAAGTTTTATTTCAGACAGTATCTTTTGAAAACCTGAACGGATTCTTTCCAAATTGTATCCAGACAATAACTTATGAAAACCTGAACGGTTTCTTTCCAAATTTGGTATGTGGTAATTTGCTTCAAAATCTCGCTTGGGTGGTTTTTCATGCCGATCTGTCTGTAGTTGGCGCAAGTGGGGGGCCAAGTTAAAATTTCTTTTCCGGACAGTAAGTTCTGGAAAACTGAATCCGTTCTTTCCAAATTTGCCATTTGGTACCTTGCCTCAAGATTTCACTTGGGTTTGTTTTTCATGCCGATCTACCTATAGGTGGCGCCACCTGGGGGCTAAGTTAAAATGTTATTTCCAGACATTAACTTCTGGAAAACTGAACCAGTTCTTTCCAAATTTGCTACCTTGCCTTAAGATCTGGATTTGTATTGATTTACATGGCAGGGACTGAAAGTTACTCTTCCATGCCAAATCACTTTTTCAAAGCCGGGGGACTTCATTCACTATAGACATGATCTACATCATGATGATTATGATTGTAGTTATTTCTTTTGGTCATGGCTTCCCCATCATCTCTTAGCTTATTTTTCAAGTGTTTTCTTTGTTCATAAAACTATGATGTTCACAAAAATAGGATATCCAAATCTGGGTTTTCCAAGGTAGATTCTACTCAAATGATACTGATCTCTGGTGTTTGTTAATACACCATATTCATTGTTGCCACAGTCACGAACAACCTCAAATAGCCATGAATAAATGTGAATCGTAATGAAAAAGTCATTAATTAATTTTTTTATTTTTTTTTTTCTAGGGAAAGTCCTGAAAAAATCATGAATTTTCTTCTCGTTATGTTTATTTCGATTCACCTATTTAGTCTATATATTCATCAAGCCATGCCCACATTCAACCGTGAATAACAAATATTTCTCAGCCTTCGACCGTATCTTTAGTATGCAAAACTAACACGATGGAAGTCATTTGAAAGTGAGCCCTTCAGGTATCCTGTATTGACATGCTTTTGGTGGGTACTGTACCCATCAAAAGCATGTCAATACAGGATACCTGAAGGGCTCTGAGCCCCCCCACTATCTGACATAAGAAGTCTGATTGCATCATACCACCATACTCTGAGGATCAAATCCTGGGACAGAATATCTGGCAGATACCTTATCCAAGCTCTGAAACTGCACCATTTGGTCCTGTTTTGGTCTAGACAACCATGCACGCCTTCGCTCACACAAAATCTGATCAAATAAAAACAATTCAAAATTGAAGCATTTTCATTGGGCAGCGCAACTCGATTGACAGGCTTGTTCATTTCAAATTGACTGCACCGCATTGGTGATATGCAAACACTGACCCCTTTACCGCGGAGGTCACTCCGATGTCGGTTTCTGTTCTCTTCAGAGGTCTGGATTGATTTAGTCCGAAGTGGCAAAGGCTGAAGACGGTGCCTTCCAGATATTCTGTCTCAGGATTTGATACTCAGAAAACTTGAAAAGTCATTAATATGTCATGCATATTATCCCTGCATATTAACATGGTCTCTTACAGAGAGAGTGAATATAGCTAGATGCTGACTATTTCGCCGTAAACCCAAAAATCTTAAATAGTCCAAATCTTCTATTTATTAACAGCTTCCCAGAATCGTTTAGAATAATCAGAATTGTGTGCATTCTTCCCATAACAGAACCTGTCAAAATGCTTGCTCTTCCTACAGCCAACACAGTTGGAAACTCAAGTTATTGTGGCACATGTGATTTGTGACCGATGTGGCCACGATTGGGAAATCTCATTAGGAAATGAGTAAATCTCATTACTAGTTTACATAGTATCGAATACTAAAAATGTCATTAAAAAAAACAGTGCAATCTTAATTAAGAAGAGATAATGTTCTGCCCACATAATTATTAGATCGTCTGTACGGGAGTCATTAGAACCTAGGACTGAGTATCCTTGGAAGGAACAGCTTCAGATTTAGGGTTCGACTTGATGATCTGATGGGAATAAGGTCTCCGAAAAAGGAGACATTTTGTCCTGAAATGAAGCATACAGTTGCTTCACATACATATTTTCTTGGCCAATTAGCAGACCAAATTAACAGAAGACTCTTTGTGAACCACTAGCTTTTGGGATCTCGACCTGCTATTATTGATTTGCAAGATTGTGAGTGGCCAGAGCCTTGTTCAAGAAAATTTGGCAATGTGGACCTACTCAAAAGATTGATTGTTTATGGCCATGTCTTCTAACCAGTCAGGTTTGTAAATTTTAACTGCAGCTTCTTCACTTGGCCTGTTAAAAATGTTTGTGTACTTTTTCCTCGACTATTAAATCATTGAATATTGTTTCGAGTTCTTGTATAATGTTTCAAAGTATGCTGTTCACTGTTATCGAGAAACTTTTTTAATAAATAATTCATCATGTATATGATTCATATATGTAGTTCGCCTTTTTGTATATGCTCCATTAGGTGCGTGCTCATCCCACATTTTAATCAGTGTATAATTGTTTTTCTGGTCGTCTAACAGAATTTCAATAAAAGACATTGAAAAGTGATATTTAGGTTTTCTTTGTCTGTCAAAGAATTAATGTATCACGGTAGTTGTGTAACCATGTTGCCTGTAAACACAAAATGTTAACAGACCAGATGTTTAAACAAGTTGGAATTTCCGTTGAAAAACATCCAGTCATGTTCTTTGCTTGAATTCTACATATCTGATTTCCCCATAAACTGGAATATAACAATAAAGTGACATTACAGATAAATGGTATGGCAGCCATGCATGCAGCTTCATGGCAGACTTTGTACTGTAAAAGGCCTGTTAACATTATCATATACGCCCATCAACTGATGTTGTATATTGCGATGATCATTTCTGTCTGTCCGTCCGTCCGTCTGTTAACTTTCGTAAGCTGTGTGAGATCTCCAGTCCCATGTCATGTATTGTAAATCATTGAAAACTATTATGTTAAGCACAGTTCGAAGTTGTGGATTCTGATGGCAAAGAATGTTATTGATTTTAACCTTTGAGCCAATTTTGTCAAAGGGAGACCTGCATTGTCCATTCGTCTGTCTGTCCAGCTTTCTCATTAAACATAATATCTCTTGAAGGTTTATTGTTAGGCTTTCCAAATCCATTTAACATATGCAACTGACAATGGGCCTGAAGCCTATTGGAGATGACTGACCTTGACCTATTTTATCAAGCATTGGTGATATCTTTTGGAGGATAACATCTATAGGCTCTCCAATTTTGTGTTATATCCAACTTGTGATGGACAAGAAACACTTCCAATTTGACTGACCTTGACCTATTTTATCAGGGTTAAATTCTAGTTATTGCAATATATCAAGGGATCATGGCTAGACTCTCCAAATTCACATGATAATACAGGGTGTATATTGAAGCTCAGAAGGCTCTTGTTTTGTTCCATCCTGGAATTTGCTCATTATTGCCCCGCAAATGGTAGAATGTGATTATGAGACTAGATAACAGAGGGCCCCATGGTTTCTGTCATGTAAGTCAAATTCAATAGGTGACTACATATAGGGAATCCATTCAACCAAGGAATGAAAAGGGCCAAGCCTATGCACCGAGAGTGCACCAGATTGAAGTTGACATACATGATGGACTAAGACATCAAAGATATATCAAATCTTATTAGAAAATAGTTAATTTGCCTTGCAACAAAAAAGGTCATTATTTCAAAAGTATAGCTGGCCATTGCCAGACTATTTAGGTCCCACAAACAATTTCCCAGGATCATTGGTGTCCTGTTTAATTGATGTGTTGGGTAACAAAGAGTGTCTGTAAAATGACAAGGTGATGTTTAGGTCAATCGATATGACACGAGTGCTTCTGTCTTCTCGCTGTTGATCTTCATTACTCTGGTCTCTATTCTCTGGTATCAAGGATGATAATTCTCAGACTTGTTTATGAACAGTTTGAAACTCAAACGTTATCATTTTCATCTGTTATGCCCCAAAACAACATTAGTAGTAGAGAAAGAGCAATTAAAGTCTGATTGACCTCTGGGGGCCAAAGGTCATGGCTACTATTGTTCCATCACTAGTGGTGACCTTTGACATGGCTGTATTTCTCTGCGGTGATATGGTTACTTCTGGCACAGTGATACGGTCAGAGGTCCCCTTCAGCATTCAAGAAGTAGTCCCATGCTGTGGTCAATAAGTGTGGTTTCAGGCTTTCTCTTCATCTGAATGTCTAGTAACTTCCAGAGGTCAATTGACCTTTGATCTTAGAGGTCGGTCCTACCTTTAATTCCCCCAGTCACTTTAATGTTAATTGACCTATGCATATCAATACATGTCAGTGGTGTGTGCCCTAGGCAGCGAGAGAGGGGAATCCCCATGACACTTTTCAGATTCGAACCTGCAGTGCTGGTGTGATGGATAAGAATGTCTTGGTGATTAGTGACCCTTTTCATATCCTTTTCTATTGCAACCAAGGACGGACAGTTGTCCCCAATGCGGAAAAGTGTCCTAGCTGGGTTAGAAAATAGGGGACAGAGACTCTTATCCACCGGACATTCTCAGCCTCGACACCGGCACGGGTCTACGTAGGTCTGGTCCCCGTTACAGGCAAGTGGGGATCTCCCAGGAAAGATGGACTGTACTTGAAGTACTGGATTTTTTTTTCTTCTGAAGCAAACTATAGGGTAGGGGTATTCGACAAATCTGGCTGATGCTGTAGCGGATGATGGGAGGGTCTCGTGCCTGTTGGTTGAATTTTGCTGGAAAATCTTCATGCAGCATTGGGTGGACGTTTCTGGGCATAAGTGAGCCATGTGTGGTCCAATTGGGTCATGCAGGATATCATTTTGAAGCGCTTATGGTGTAGAGTCGAAATGGCATGTCTTTCAATTAAGAGTGGAGACCCGATGCACATGTGCAGTTGTGGAGTGGTAGAGAAAGATGGCTTTTGGGGCGTAAGCGGAGTGGTGTTGGGTGATGGATGGTCTATCCTTGCTACAAATGGGCTGTGTGGCATGTCATATTGGAGCTCTCGTGGTGTAGTCCGAGGAGTGCTGATATTGTCTGGTCCTTTCATTTTGCATTTGCACAGTCAGTTGTAGTAGAGGGAGTTTCGGAAGTGCGCATGGGCATATTTGGAGTAGGTGGATCAACATTGGTCAAATGTGGGTGGATTCCTATTGAAGCTCTTATCAGGTAGAGTCGGACAAGGTGTGATATGCGCATGCACACTTTTGGATTAATAGAGAAAGGGTAGTTTCGGAGATGTGCAGGTGGCGAGGGAGACCTGAGTGTGTGTGAATGACGTTTGACAGCGAGTGTGTGAGGAGAAGGATTCCTCAAATAACATCATGGGAACCAGTTACAGCGGTGATGATGGTGGCATTGCTCAATGGCCGCCTTGAACATTTTATTCTTCCCTCCATCACATTAAAGCCAAGCTGGATGGTCCCCGTGAGGATTTTGAATCACCCCATCTCACTTTCTTATATTTGTGGATTTGCATCATTTTATTTGGATTTTTGCTTTCGTGAATGTGTCATTCATCTGTATGTGAAATTGTGTGCCTGTATTCTGTGGATTTAAACTGTGTTGTGAACCTTGACAGTCTGTGCTGACTTACCTGCACTATTTGTTTCATCTATCGTGCTGATTAACCGTGACTGCTTAACCAGAACAGTGAGGCTGTCGATCAAAGGTCCTCTTTTGGCGAGGCTATATATTATACTTTTGTTAATTTACTAGCAGAAAATCGTTGTAGAAGAAGTAGAGACGTTGGGGAACGGTTTGCGACATTCTTTTCTGAAACTGTTGCAGAGCGAGTTGTACGGTGTGGTGTTTTGACCACCGATTATTTTACAGTAGAATTGTACCCGTTTGCTGCTCCCGATTATTTTACAGTAGAATTGTACCCGTTTGCTGCTCTTCAAGTTAGAGTGGATCTCCACTTCTTTCATTGATGAAGATTTTGTGGCTTTTTGTAGTGATTTTGGTCAAGTGTTTGGGATCGAGCATGTGAGAGCACCATTGTTCGAGTTTAAAGGAGATAGGCGAAAAGGGTTTTTGTTAAGTAGATACAGATCAGCTGGAGGAATTTTTAAATGTTGATATAAAGTATACAGTGCTGATAGCTCGTCCCGGTCGTGAGATGGAATGTTTCCAATGTCATTTGTTTGGACATCCATGCCATCTTCGTGAAACTGTATTCTGTCGAAGATATGTGGGTTTATCATGATCCTGCTGTGATGTGTGACAATCGTGTGATTTTGATGATGTCACTACACGGAGAGGTGAGAAATCTGTTGAAAGCATGGGAGTGTGGAGATGTGAAGGTGAGAAGTCGCGGACTGGAAGTAAGGGAGCGGAGAAGGTACAGACTTTTGAAGTGAGGAAAAGTGAAGGTGAAACTGGAAGTATGGTGGAGAAGAAGGTGCAAATTTTCAAGTACGTGAGGTGCAGATTTTCGTGCATAAAGGTGGGAAAACTGTTCATGCCATGCGCATACCATGCAGGAAAGTGAAGGAGGTGACATTAAACAAAATACTCTCTCTCTTGTCCATTAGACATTTTCTGGACTGCATTTGTCCAATCAGAAGCCGCCATTTGAGAAAGTTGTGTTAATCTTCGGCCATGGTCGCTCTTGTCTCTCGTCCGCTTGCACAAAGCATTTTTGCGCATTTTAACCAAAAATTCTCAGGACCTCTGTAGGTGGTAACCCCATATCCTATTTCAAGTTGCGCTTGGTCTTTCTGTTCAAGTGGCAGCAGGCTATACTGTTCACAGATAGCCATGACTTTTTATGATGTGGAGGCTCATTTGGCTGTACGCCTGTGGTAATTTATCCTGTCCGGCATGTTGGAACGCCTCCTCAGGAGTATTAATAGCAAATTAATAAATGATCCCAAAAGCTGGGTTCTTCCTCGCTCATGCTTTCCCTGGACGTAGACTGACTATCAGCAGTCAAGCTCACTGTATCAGTGGATAAACTCTCTTCAATCTTTGCAACATTATCAGTCGGTAGAATCAGACAGTATGCCATCAGTATCTGCATCGGCTTCTGGCACCTCAGTTTCTTTCTACCTATGTATATTTTCCTGGTGCCGCATCTTGTAGAATCTGGTGAACGCGTGTTCACACTCAGAACATATATAACCCATGTTGATGGTTGAACGTCGACTGTGCGTCTTTGGAATATGCTTGCTTTTATTGACGTTACAAGCATCTGGTCCGTCATTCATAATTCAGCCGTCGCCCATTAGAGAATATCCGCGTCCATAATCCAAAGACCTATTCCATATTCCATATAACAGTATTAGCATCAAATTCAAAAAGACAATCATAGTAGGCCTATACATAAACATAGGCTTGTAACACAGTAACGCTCACCAACGCCTAGATTAACGCTTCAACACCCTACTGAGATAGCTCAGAAGCTTCAGTTGATCTAGCTATCCGCGGAATTGCGCGTATTACAACACATATGTGGGAAGAGGTGCCGACATACTGACTGCGTCACATGACTTCACAGAATAGACTTCTGGTAAACCTATTCTAAAGCGCATACCAAGAATCTAACGATTCTAGACGCTTGTAATTTATTGTACCTGTTCATGTGGCAACTTGGATGATATGACCACACGGCCCCTAGCACCGGCATAAGCGGTATTAGATACAAATCTAGAGAGCTATGATGGAAATGCTCTGACAACTCGTATACTGGTAATTGGTGAGCTGTTTCGCTGTGACAACTCGTACATTGGAGATTGGTGAGCTGTATCGTCGTCAGATGTAACCCCTTAGTCTGACTCTACCCAACAAGAGCTTCAATAGGATACCATCCACGACACATTTGGGACACGGATGATCCACCTACATCCCAAGCGCGCCCCTGTGCACTTCCAAAACTGTCATCTTTCTCTACTATTGTTTGACTGTGCATGCGCAGAATGACGTGACTGGACATAATCATCACTCCAGTCTGATTACACCTAGCTCGTCACCCTGCGTACCACTAAAAAGCCATCTTTTTCTGTTACAAATCTTTAGCGTATCATCTATCACCCAACACATTTGGATATCCCTTTGCAAAAGAAATTACCTCCCTTGATTGTCCACCAGGTGGCTTACTCCGCATATGTCCACTTGATTCCTTCTATTTTCACTTTCACAACGTGCGTGCCGCAGATGTGATTTTTCCCCCACTTTCTAGAGAACGGAAGAGGACTCCTGATCGGGTTGCATCAAAAAGTTTTGTTCTGGACCGAACTCGGAAACGGAATTCTGAACAGAGCCAGTCTCCAAATAGGATTCCACCATATAGTTGGTCAGGGAACCGGACTTCAGGGCGGACTCCAGTACGGAACCGGACCCCTGATCGTGACGCTTTTAAAAGTTGGACAGCGGTTTGGAGTAGGAATATGGATTACAGTCCCTGGAATTCAGAAAGTAGGAGTCATGATCCTCATGGCCATAGATGGCAAAGGTCAAGGCATGACTACAGTCATAGACCTTTTGAATATTCTCGGAGCTCATCAAGAGTCGATAACCGGTTCGAGACTTCAATTTCTTGTCGTCGGTCACTCAATTTGTCAAAAAATTCGGGCTGGTACCCGAAAGCGAACGTGGGATTCTCATAATTATTCTTCTGATGTGAGTGATACTGCACCTAGACATAGTCGGTCTTATAGCCATTCACCATCAAGCGAACGCCATCACCCTACGGGCTACAGAGCGAAAATCAGAGTTTGATGCTTCAGAGTAGGCCCCTATATTCCATTCAAGGCCAGGTTTGCGGCATCTTATAGCTTGGTACCTTACATGAATATATCAATGCTAGATGATGATGAACCTCCACGTAAACGCAGGCGTTCAACAGGAGTTACACAGTGTACATCATCTAGAGCAACAGAGGATGATACACCTGTTACGTGCCCACCATATCCAGAGTGCGTTCGTCTGATTGCTGAATTGGAACATCGTCGCAAGAATTACACTACACCAGCATTTAAACGGCCAGGATCTTATGAAGTATAGGCAATGAATCAACCTTCACTACTGGAAAATGCACCTAGTCCTGATAAGAATTTGGCGAAGGTACTAAGTCCAACAAGCCGCCTTCGACAGTGGAACTTGCAGCAAAGCAGACTACACTGGTAGAAGAGGATATGCTAGACCTACATAGAGTTACATCTTTCATGGATTGGTTCATTGCTGCCCTCAAGAATCTTCTACGTCAGGGAATCCGGAAGAATGGTTCGACCAGGCAATCTTTTTAGTGGGCTTGTTGGGTTCTATTGACAAGGTCAAGGCACATCTTATGGAGCTTGGTGGCTATATACTTATGCTTCGGTATTGCAAGCTCATCGGGGAGCATACTTAAAGCGACACAAGGATGTTCCAGAGTATACCAAGTATACCACATCCAAGTTCATCTTTAATACGGCAATTCGTGAGGTAATGTCAAATGTAAGGGAGGAGAAGATTTCATGTTTGGTGAACATAGAAGTTTCAAAATCATTGGGGACTCCTAAGTCACAGCATGGTGGCAGGAGGGGACGATACATTTCTCGTGATAAATACCAGCCACGTACCCCGCCACCGCCACCAAAGTCTGATTTTCGGTCGAAAAAGGTACAGTTTCAAGGCAAACGACAGGGTCAACAATCTTTAAAGCAGTACAAGGCAAGTGATCGACGCAACTGACAATTACCTTTCTGCTCATCAAGTTAAAATCATCAATCATCCATCAGTCAGTTTCACTCTTCCATACTCTCAAGCCTTCGCTCACCTGATTGTGGGCGGACGTTTTCAGATCTTCTGGAGGAATTGGGAGCTCATCACGGATGAGAAGTGAACCATCAGGTCTCTCAGGGATGGATATCGTCTTACCTTCGTCAAATATCCATGCCTCATTCCCGACCCAAGCCATCACTTCTCCCAATTAGTGCAGAACACCTAACCTTGATATAATCTGTAGAGTCTTCGGTCGTCAAGGGCGCTGTTCGCGAACTTCCCGCGCGAGAAAACAGAGTAGGATAGTACAGTCCAGTATTCTTAATCCCCAAGAAGAGCACCGACCAGCTCAGAATGATTATCGACTCGACAGAATGTATCTGTCACTTCTGCCGCACTTCAGGATGACGCCCGTAGCTTCCCAACGTTCCCGTCTGGTCGACTGGATAGCTTCGATAGGATAGCTTCGATATCTGCAGGATGCCCATCTTCATGTACCCATTCCCCCAAATCATCGTCATTATCTTCGATTCACCATTGCCGTGAGGCGATTCGAGTGGCAGGTCCTTCCATTCGGCATTTCGATCGCCCCCTGCTGTTTCACCCGCATCACGTCTACAGTCGTGGCATTTCTTCATCTTCGGAGAATCAACATAGAGTCGTATATGTATTATATTCTCATTTGGGAAGTAACAACATTGCTACACAAGTCACAGATTAATTTCACACTGCAGGTGCTGCGGTACCTGGGTTTCATTCCTCGCTCGACAAATCGGAACACGAACCAGCTTAGCATCGTAAATATATAGGGGTCGTGTTCAACACAAAAGAAAATAGATAAAGTGACGGACAACCGGTGGACCGAGATCCAGATTGTGGCCCAGTACTTTTTATCCTCCCATCTCAGTCCTTACTTCGATGGCAGGGACTTCTGGGATTGCCGACATTAGCACAAGATCTGATGCAGTACGGACGGCTTCAACTACGTCCACTAGTCTTCCACCTTCGGTCGTACCTTCAGATACCCATGTTAAATCCTCAAGTACCTGTCCCAACTCATCTTCGTCCTTTTCTAACATGGTGGCAGGATTGGGCCAATATTATGTCATGAGTTCGACTCTAGTTCAGTAAATCGGACCGTCATCTGTTCACAGACGCATCTCTGACAGTCTGGAGTGTTCATTAGGAAAGTTTCGAGGAGAATCTCGAGCAGACCGAGCATCGTATAAATGTTCTGGAGTTGGCGGCTGTAAATCAAGCAATTCACCAGATGTTGAAGATTTCTTCGGAGATTTTCGTTGTGTTGGGGGTCGAGCGGGTGAGAGCACCGTTGTTCGAGTTCAAAGAAGATATACGAAAAGTGTTCTTGCTGGCAGATACGGGTCAACTGGATGCTTTGCCGTTTCAGACGGAATTTGACAAGTGCAAAGTGCTGATTGTTGTTCCCGCTCGTTCGATGTTTCCGATGTCATTCATTTAGACATCCGCGCCATATTTGCAAAGCCTTATTCTGTCGGAGATGTCAGGTTTGGCATGGCCCTGCTGTGGTGTGTGACAATCATGGGAAGCAGATGGAGATTGATCGTGATACTACGCGGAGAAGTGCGCTGGCTGTGACTGGGAAATCTGTTGAAAGTATGGGAGCTGAGAAGGTGAAGGCTACTGAAACGCGGAGAATTGAAGATGAGAAGACGCGGACAGGATGTCGGAGATGGTACAGACTGTTCAAGTACATGAAGTGCAGACTGTTGTGCGTAAGGGCGAGAAAACTGTTCAAGTCATGTGCGGGACTGTCAAAGTTGTACGGGAAAGTGAGAGAGGTGAGTTACGGGACACTTTTGAATATGTCACTGAAGCGTATGGCTTGGACTCTTCAGACCCTCCAGAAGCGATAGAGACTATGTGTTCTTCGGCATCAGCCTAAAACTCATGTGCAGAATCCTTCGTCAAAGAAGGAAATGGCCTCTCCTATTGAGAGCCTGAACAATAAGATTTTTCGGATGTTGAGACCATATCGCTGTAGATTTACTGAGAAATTTATGATTAAACTTGCTCTGCCCAGTGAGTTTCTCAATCAATACAATTTGCTTTCAGGTAACCTGCCTTGGACAAATCCCCCTCTACTTTGGAATATCCTCCATGTCAGACTGGCGTGAATTCTATTGACATGCTTCAACCCTTGATTGTGAGAATTACAACACATATATAAAAACTATGTATAAAATATTTGCCAATGTAATATATATTCATTTCTAATATAGTGTACATTGTAACAAGGAATTTATATTATTTTTTGGGAATCAATTCCATCTGTATGTTTTGTCATTGTTGACTTCTGCTGACAACGCCTAGAGGCTTTGTTTCTGTAATTATACTCGTTGATTTACATTGTTGGAATGAAGAGGCATCACATTTGCATTCAGCACAATTACATAAAGATTATTTTGGTATATGATAACAGTCGCGAACTATATTGCATATACGGTTAATAGACCACCGATAGTTCTTCAATAAACATTTAGGGGTGGCCTTAAGGGGATGGTGTAGTGGCAAATTTGTTAAAGTCCTGTAATATGAACGAGTCTCTTATTTGGCGCAATTGTTCTTGAGACTGCCAGCAGAAGTTCACAAATAATAAACACACACTATTTAAAAATACGTATTATAATTCTATATTGTCTCTACGTAGAACAAGTCTTAGAAAATAGAATTCAATTGGAAAGTATTTGTGAAAGATGTTTTTATCATTTACTGTGTCAAAATAATTGTCAAAGGAAATGATAATTCCTGTCAGCCAATATGAAGGACAGTCCAAACCAGTATTAGTTTGAAAAGCTAATACATCTAAACCAGTTTGTGCTGTCAGTGATAGAATTTTTTATTCAGTCCACAACAGACTACTGTGGTCCATTCATTCAAATCATTTTATGATTGTGCTGGTCCTAAATGAAGCTGCATAATTAATTGCCAATTGACACACATCTGTGGTTTGATTGAGACCATCACTGATGAAGAAAAAAAAATATTTGAAAATACTTCCCTGAACTTCTTTTGCAATATTGTGTGTTTATTGTTTGTAGACTTCTGTAGACTTCCCTATTATATGAATTTCAAAATATTGCCACTACATAAACCTCTTAAGGGCAAGGAATATAATACAGCCAAACAATACAGCCAATTTACAGTCTGAAACCGGATGACATTTTATCCCGCTTCTATCCCTTGTTACTCCCAACATCCATGACAATTAAATGGCTGGTGGGGATCGTTGCACAATTCAATTAGCCTGTCACCTCCCTCATGTAATATGAAATCAACTTAATTGCCAGCGCGAGGTTCCTGGACCGACACTGTCGAAAGTGCAGGCATTAATTTGATGCATCGGGTTACATATAGGACTTCGCGCCTTGTGGCACATGTACTGTGCATTGAAAATTTCATTAGTTTCGTGTAACATAAGCGATGCTAGGTTTCTGGATAAGTGATCACCTGCCGTGCAGATGAATAAATGCACAATTTATCACCTGATTGAAAGAGATATAATACGTCATCAGGGTTGTCATTGTTAGACAAATCCTGAAACTGAACGGCTCTAAGGCAACCAACCAAAAGACAAAGGGACAATGAACCAAGGTCAGACGTTGCATATGTTATAGCATTTGTCAGTTTTACTACGACTTGGAGGGAATACTTGGAGGGAAAATTCTGATCACTCGTTCAGCCGTACAGGTAATATTTTTTAGCCTTGGACAGATTTTGGTTCTTTGTTTTGTTTCCGCCTTTTTAGCGGGTTCTGTGGTTCAGTTTGGTTCTTTGTCTGCTGCAGGGTTCGCTCGTGTACAAGCTTTGACGTCATTTGGACCTGGTACACACAAGACAGTTTTCCTTGACAATTAGTGAGACCCAATTAGTGAAAGACTGTTACGGCCATGCGCTATATGCTGCTCTGGTTCGTTCATCGTCCTAGTCAAGTAACATGACTCTGATCTTTAGATCAACATATAACTTTATATTTCTATCAACACCTATTTTGAATTCCACATTATAAAGTACCAAAAACGAATAGAACAGAATTTCAACTGAATTTTTTTCTGGGGAAACTCATTCTTAGGTGAGTGGGGTGGATTTAATATTTGGAAAAGCCCTTATACCAATATGGTGAAGATGTTTACATTTCTCGACTGGGATTTTCTCGGCTGCTCTCTAAAATAATTAGATTGAAAATTCAATCTATCAGATTGAAATTAGTGACCAATCTATTCGATTGAATATTCCATCTATTAGATTGAAAATTTCAATCTAGTAGATTCAATTTTCTGTCTAGATTCATTTTATCGTTTTCAATCTATTAGATTGAATATTTTCAGTCCAATAATAGATTGCTCACTAATTTTAATCTGATAGATTGACTTTCAATCTAATTATTTTAGAGAGTGTATTTGGAATGCAAGTAAGTGTTTCTGGCGGCTATTTTTGGTGTATCCAAAGCCCGGATGGACCATACATTATGATAGTGGAACTTAGGGATGTGCGGATGTGAAATTCTGGTCTGCTTTCTGACGTGTTTTTTTTCGTCAGTGAAGCGCCTTGGATCGTACGGCATGACTCTGATAAAAAAAAATCGGTCTTGTTAGTTGACTATATCATCATCTATAATACAAGCTTGTAAGAAAGCTAATGGCCACTGCAGACATCCATAAATTTAGGCTCACTTGTCAAGCAAAACTTGCTCGTGTGTGCCAGGCCATACTTTTCCTGTTCTTTGTTCGAGAACAAAGAGAGAAAGTAAAGGAACAAGGACGTAGTGACAGGATCTGTATATGAGCGTAAGCGTTGTAATGATGTCGTCAGTTCGTCAGAAGTGTCAGACAGACGTTTTCAACATATACCTTATGCATAGAATGGGTGCTGCCTTGGTCGTGGTGGTCAAGGTCAAACGTTGATGCGCATTTCTTCAATGAGTTGATTGATATTTCATTAATATTCTCATACTTAAATATGGAGACAGTATGCCATAATTGATTGTTTGATGAACTGGGGAGATAATAGTTATAATCATAGCTGAGCATTTAGTCACCCCTCATAACCATGGCCACTGTCGTTCATCTTAGTAATTAACAGAGATCAACAATATATGTTCATACGACTTATAGCGTTGGACACACCGGTACTCTCGTGTTCTGGCACATGTAGGCACCGTCGTGATATGACTGAAACAAGGTTGAAAACGACGTTAAACCCTACTACTCACTCACTCACTCACTCACTCGCTCATATGTTTTGTTTCATGTTTTGCTTTATAAATTCAATATCAGGAGTATTCACCTCATAGCCGAAATTGGGAAAAACGTTGAAAATATTCCACCATTTCAGATTCAAACATGGTCACCGCCTGATACAACCCGTTGACAATTTCAGACACATTTGACTCCTCTGTAAATTCAATGATGACAAGTTATCTGCTCCCTTATATAAAAAATCGTGTTTGATTTGTGAAGAACTTGGTGATTTAATTTGCATGTAAATGCTTCATTTAAAAATCACCTGTTATGTCTAAATTGAGCGTAGCTACACAGGTGGAACCAAAATAAATAACCAAAAAAGGTTATGAAGAACAGAATTAAAAAAAAAAATGGTTCCACCAAATTTAGTTCTATACCAAATATTCCAAATAACCTATATATTTGAGAGCCAGTTGTGCCGCGACAGCGTGGAACCCATCATTCTCGTAAGGTCCAACAACGTTGCTTCCTCACTATGTGAAAACTTTGAAACTTGAATCGGTAGAGGACAGAGTAATAAGATTGGAGGCTATTTATGGTGCGACAAATTTATTTAACTTAGCTCCATTTCAGATAAGGGGTCTTTCTTATAAACTGCCCATCGACCAAATATGGAGATGTGATGCATTCAGAATAGTCGGATATATTATAATATTGAACATTTTTCAAATTTTTCGTCGGAAGACCTTACACATGATTGTCTTTTGGAGAATTGTGCGCTTTGAAATCACGCTGCCGCGGTGAATTTCTTAGAATTGCTTCGATTGCTTATAATATTTCATTCGCTTGAGCCCTAAATGTGAATTGTTTACTAAAACTGAATTGCCTATATCCGTACCTTTCGAAAAATATCTAAAATATCTGGTACCCTATAATTTCATGTGAAAGGGCATCGTTGCCTCAACTGACATAAAGTCACACAAAAACAACAAGTCTATATGGAAACTTTTGGAAACCATTCGAAATTCCTTGAATCAAGACTAAAATGCCTTAGAACTTAATTCGAGGTCGCGACTTTATACTGAAGCTGTATATCGGGAAATGATCACTCAATTTGGAGGGGGAAAAAACAACAAATATTGCAATATGACTTGAAAAGAATATTACGGTGGATTATACATAGATATAATTGCAGCAGACATTTTTAAGTAAAAGAATGAATTACCCATGGTCGGATTGATCGAACCGTAGTACTACATGCTCATATCATAGCAGTGAATATATTTCAGATGGTCATCTCATTTGTTTCGAACATTTTGTTTCTTATTCGGTGTTCTGTCAACAATGTGTTTTGAACTCCCCGAGGACCCGACATAAGGTTTCCGGCAGCCTGGCGTATTGAAAAGTTATATCATGTATTTCCATTTTTCGTTAACCCATGTTATTCTCTTGATTTGACTGATGCTGTCTGGTGAAGGCAAGATACCGATATACAGATACCACCTGGCTTCGAAATGGACATACGCAGACGAACTCGGCGCGTATAATCACTTGCGCTCTGACAACACTGATCGATTCACCGTTTGTCTGTTTCAGGTTACCGTTGTCGGATTCGTCCTCTCTGGCTGGCAACCAGATAATTTCATGCGTAACGATTAATGCATTTTGACAAATAGTGCCACTGTTTATGGTGAATTAGGAAGAATTCCACTATCTTACGTATCATATTTTGGTTAAAGATTAAAGCGACCACTAGCATTCGTATATTGAGCAATGTTTTCGAAACCTCCAACATTTTGCGGAGATTGGAACTGCAATAGGGCATCGTCAGTACAAATATTTTAAATACGTTTGGTTATGTGAATATTTCCGAATTCTGTAAACGGCAAGAAATTTATGCCACACTTTTTTTCTCAACATTTTCCTTACAACATGGTTTGCAGGTCTCAGTTCTCCGAACTTATGTATGTATAGCTATTTCAAAACTGATTTCTGTGTGGAACTCTATCTAACAAAAGTATTGAACACTATAACCACAGACCAGTACGTACTAGGCTGAGAACATCAGCACATCGACTGAAATTAGAATCTGGAAGTCATGAAGGCAACAGATTGGATAGAAAAGACCGTATAAGCGAGAAATGTGATATGAATGAAATAGAAGATGAATATCATTTTATGTTAGTGTGCCCTTTGTATGAGAATTAAAGACCGCAATATTTAAAGCAATATTATCAAGAGAAAAAAACAAGGGTGTTTAAATTTTTGACACTCTTGTACGTTCACTAAGGTGTCCTGGGAAAGTTGGCGAAATATATCTTCGAGTCAATGAGGCTAAGAGAGACGTAATCGTTCATCCTCCTGTAAGTTATTTACTTACGAAAGCCAGCAACTATTTGTATATATTGAGATGAGAGGCATACTTTATCTAAGTCGTTCAAAGAATTGAAATGAATAAAACTTGAATGATGCCAGCAAAAACCTGATTTTCAGGTCAAAATAAGTTTTCTGTATCAATGTGATATTATTGAAACATAACAAGGAATATACGGAAGCCAAGGAACCGAATATGGGCTGGAAGAAGCCAGTAATAATGTCTAAAGACGGAAGTAATAATATATAAAAAGCAGGCTGAGTTTTTGTACAGCTATAAACAGCAAGATATATTTATTTATGCAGTTGAAATATTTACAAGTTCTTTGTACAAACAGATAAACAAGAATAAATTCCACTTACCCCTAAAACATATATAGTCTATGTTAAAACAGTAAGTAGATGTCCGAAATGGATTTCGATTATAAAGTCAATGTATACAATCTTTCTCTAATATATACACACATATATACAGAGGATAAGCGATGCAAAATGTTTCTTGTGCGAACACCAAGCTACTATATTTGAAGGATGGGGGATGAAACTAAGTTATAGTACCTTAATATTGTGGGGATAATCTCAAAAAAATAAAATTAGAGAAAAACAAACAAAAATCATCGGGCTTAATTCTTTTGCGTCCAGAAACAAGGCAATAGTTATAAAATTATTAAAATGGGAAATTGCGTAATCAAAAAATGGCGTAGTAAATTGCGTAATGGTACAATTCCCTGAGAAATTAAAACAGAGGTAAAAAAGTATTTGCGAAATTCTACAATTGCACCTAATCGAAAATAAAATTCAAAGTTTAAAGTACAGTTACTGAAATACTTCTTATTTCTGAGCTATCAATCTTATATACAATATATTTACACGATGATGCGTTTTTATACTCTATTACAGTTAGACTTCTTACTGGAGCATTACGTATAATATGCTATACGTACAACATGTTATACGATAAGTTCAGTGATGAGAGAAAAAGGAACAATTAAAGCTTTAAAGCAGTGGAAATAAAAATTAGCACTGTAAATCCACTTCTCACGATTACCACTTCTAAATATCCTTTTCTATCAGGTAAGTCCTTCAGAAGATACACGTGCGTTCTTTTCGTGTTGAAATAGACATCAATATTGGTGTGTTTCGTTCACAAATACATTGTCCTTTGGCGAAAAGATGAAGGCTTTGGCTCAAACAAGATATGATATTGTTCATTAAATCGAACATCACTTGCTAATAAAAATTCCCCAAGTCTTTCCGAAATGACAGTCACAAAAGTCCATTCAACTCTTGCCACAAGTCAAAAATTCAGTTCATGGCTTCGGCTTTGTTTTTCTTTTTCTCTCAGTTTTGATGTTTCAACTCGGCACCATATTACGCCATTTGACCGGCAAAGTTCATATTCATCATCGACATACTGGGCACGAATCCGGGATATCCTTGCGCGGTCTGCATGTAGGTACACGAAGGGAGTGACGAGTGCACCTGAGGAGGGGATGTCCTCATGCCGTAACCCGCCGATGAGCCGCCCAGATGTGCCGTGGATTGCGTGATGGCACAAGCGCTGGTGGCGCCCTGTCCGGACAGCCGACACGCCTGAAGATGAGAGTTCATCCCATGCAGACTCAGGCTCGATGTCACCGGTTGAAGTAGTCCAGAACTTGAAGAGGGCAGGTAAGTTCCGGGCGAGACCTTCATGCCGGTCGAAGGGTGGTGTGGAAAGTAGATCTGGTCGCTTCCCGGCATGCCGTGTTGACCGGAAGTTCCATAAGGGGAAATCGTTTTCGACATTCCGCCCATGTACTGGCAGTGAGGGCTGGTACTTGCAGGCGATGGCGTGGACGAGGGCGTGGTCTTCGTCGTGAAGCCTTGTGATTGGGAACTTCCGGTGGTCTTATTGAGCACGTGACAAGGTGAGAGGTCGTCTGCCCCACTGGAAACTGTTGATTCCACTAGCGTCAACTCATCTAAGGCTTCTTTCTTTGGTAGCTTGTCTTCAAGGGAATTTCTGCGTGGAACACCAACGTCGATATCTCCTTCCTCAAGTCGAGCTTTCTTTGCACTCATTTCGTCACAATCTGTTAAAAATGAAAATTTGTGTGATAATTTTTGTAGAAAATAAACGTTTATCCCGTTTTGTGGATAAGTGTTGTCCTTATTTTAATTCATTGCTAATATTTGTTTGAGCATTAACAATAAACACTTGTGAAAAAAATTATTGTTGTCACCCTTGTAGCATATACCACATGGTTACTGCAATATACCTTGTTAAACCCTATTCACTCACTCACCCTTGTTTCCAGGTACAGAAGTGAGGGAGTATTTTGAATTTAGAAGCAAAGAAATCGTTCATAAAACGTGGTATATTTTCCAGTTCGAGACAGTAATATTGGGTACGAAAGGCGATGTTCTGAAATATATCCGGTAGACCAAGTAAGAGATTCCTCGCGAGTTAAAACGATCAGGCACACCAACTGCGTCAAGGGCTTCGACTACAGCGCCGCTGAGCCGCACAAAGCCCGTAAAATACGACAAGTTTGCGTGCCGCATTTTAACTAAGTTTCCAGGCAGGCGGTTTGGAAATGGCGAACTTCACACCTATAGATATTGCTCATGGACCGGAGGCGACCAATTTCTGCGTGGAACTTACACTCTTGGGTATTCTCTCATCTGACTTATAAACCAAGTCACTTTTACGCTTCTCTTCCCAAGTTTTATCACGCGATGGTTTTCCATACTTTATTTCCCAAATGTCGTCTCTTTTTATCTTCATCATTGTGAAGGCAATTATTTAATTTTCTTCAAATCATTTCGCTCTCAGTCTCCATTTCTTCAAACGAGAATACTCTTAATTGCTTTTGGGCAAAAAATACTGTTCAAGAATGCTGACTGCGCCGATATTGTTTTGGAACTCGTACGTGTTCGGCAGAAGATTTCTTTTCTTACCACAGAAGTGGCGAGGTTTTCCACACGAATGTCTGGTATTATTTAATTGAGGCGCGGAATCTCAGTGAAGTTTAGAGGATAAGTCTCGAAAAACCGCGAACAGTTACTTCAGATTTTATCCCCTCTCAGTGAAAATTGTCGCATGGCAAGTGTGAGATGCGGCAACGGAGATGGCACGGCTGCGCAGGTGGGCAAAGGGCGAGCTTATGAGCTAACACAATTACTGATGGGCAAGGTGTAAGATTTGGTGGAACGCTCTGCCTATAATGTCGGTTCAATTCAATTACTCGCCTTATGAATATTTCAGCCCTTATGCGGCTAATCTCATTCGAGTGCAGTCCGAAATCGATGCCCTGTCATTTTGTCAAATTTTACCCGGCTGACGTGCTAAACCAACTCCTTGTGGATTGCAAACTTGTTCGTTTCAGCGACAAGTCCCACAATTATTTTCCTTCTCAGTCTAGGAAACTCATCACTTCGGCTTTCAACTAAGATTTAGGACTTCACACCTAGGCCTCGCGAGCTCCTGAGTTTTAAAACAGTAATCGAATACAAGCTATCTGCGGGGAGGAACGACTCGATGTCGTTTTTTGCCAATTTCGTTCAAAATCTCACCTTTCGGAAAGTCGCTGTCGTTGCATTCACTGTCCGGTCGTTTTAAATTCAATCGATGGTCCCTGGAGGGAAAGAAAGAGGAAAATAAATGATATTGTAAAGCAAAGACAGTTCTTCAGTTATAGACTGCTCTAATTTTCCTTTACGTCCTTGTCTTATTTGAAACAATATTCAAGTTGTTGGCATATAGAGAGAATATAAGACTTAAATTGATAATTATTACTTCAGAATTTCCTCTTTCAAATGATAGTTCTTTGAAACGTGTTCTTAATTTATTTATTCTGAAAAATTAATTTTTACCTTCGTCCCATTCCGTTGTCGCGAAAACCTTTGGCAAACGGGTTATGGTCGATCTTGAGTTGCGTTATCTGAAAAAAGTAAAGCGGTTGATATTATTGAGCGATCAGTAAGCAGAACATCTGACCGAAATCATTACGCGATATCTAACAGCATTTTGATAAGTTCTGTGTCGAATATGGAAAATTAAAAACGGTGTAATGACGTATTGGCAAATTTACAAAACTGTTCGAAAGTTACCTTAGATGGCATAATTACGAAACCAATCCTGTCCCAGATGAAATTGCCATCATAATAATACGTATATAATGAAAATAAATTAATTATATGATGAAAATAATTTATTTAGTTATTTATTTAAGAAATATAATATTTACCTGCTCATTTTGATAGGCGGTCACGGCGATGAAAGTTGTCTCTTCGAAGGAGTAAGTATTGAAGGAGTTCCATCTCATTGTGAAGATATCATTGGCCTGAACAATGTGGATTCTTGTTTGATATTTGTGCATGGAATTGAGGATAATCTGAAAGGGGAAAAAATGGAATTATTAAAAATTCATTACCGTCTCAATTTTTATTTTATTTATTCATTAAATTTGGGTCAATTGGTATAAAGCTTGAGTATAAAAGCTAAATTTTGCTCTTTTCCATTTTTTTTTTTTTTTTTCCTTCTTCTTTTGCATCTTTTTTTTTTAGTTTGTAAATTTGAGTCAATGGTTTGTTGGGGGCTTTTAGGGAAACATATCCCTTGAGTACATAAACAAAATGGCCCTCTTCTGCCATGGAAAAGACCAGTAATGCAATTCAAGTGCGTTTCCCATGAGGGCCTTTCAATTACGCGGGGTAAAGAGCGCCAACGGCATATTTTAATGAGCCCAATCAATTAAAGTCTCTCCATGAGAAAAGGATGGCCAAGGGTTGCAGAAGTGATTAATGGATGTCGATAATAGGGTTGACAAGTCACCCAATGGCAACACGACAGATTGGGGGGCTTCTGTTGACACAGATCCCGCACCGCACTCGTTTGTTTGTATGAGAGACATACTGTGGCATATTGCCGCACGCCAATTCGAAACTTGAAATTCGAAGTGTTTTCGAAAGGAACAATAATAATGCGAAAATGGAATGTCGATCTAGACGAAATTTGATATTCTGTTTCGAAAATAAATTGGTCCAGTTCAACTTACAAGATACAGTATTCGTGGCCTGGATCCTATAAGTTACTATTTTGTTCAGTTCAATTTATTTCGATCATAAACTAAATAAAAGAAAGCTTACATGTCCGTTTTGATCTAAGTTGTTGTTGGTCAGCTTTAACTTGTGGAAGGACATATGTTGTTTCATCCAATGGGCGCCGGAGGCGGGCGAGTCCGGATGGATGTACAATCGTCCGGGCATGTGAGGTTCGGCTTTTCCCGTCACCACCCACTCCGAATTATGGTACTTGTAACGACAATCGTCAACCGGCACGATATCAACCAACAAGATGTATTTGGAGTGCGGATCCAAGCCTTCCAAACTCACTTTCAGCGTTGGAAACATTCGCCTAAAATATATGAAATAAAATATATTTAGAATTGCAATGTCCAATGATTTATTTCGCTATTGGCACACACACCTAAATATTTCTCGCAGCACGCAATACGAGGCATGTTTGATGGCTAGCTTTTAATATATTCAGGACTATTTACGACAATAAATTAATTAACCATTGCTAACCAACCAACATCGATTGGCAGCTATTTGCCTTTATGCCTTTTTAAGTCGGAGCTCATAATTTATTCAGACTAACAGATGATATAAGTGGGCTATTTGTGATTTCAAATCAAAAGCAGAAACATTCTATTCACTTTGGGGAAATAGATCCAGAAAAGGAGACATTTTGTCGGAAATGTTAAGGTCCGGTAGTTTTTTTGTTTGTTTTTTTGGCCAAGAAAAGAAAGACAATTCTCTAAGGACTGTGTCTTTTCTTTTTATGGTCCATTTGCGCTAATTACCATCCGGGTCGAGCGAGAGATATTGCGGTATATTCAATAACGTTTAACTAATGGGATTTCCATGGAGCTAATTAAATAACAATAGTTAGGAGCTATGATAATACAGTAATAACCGATGTCGCCACTAGGGGTCACTGCTTGAGCAAATTACTTTAATTATATCTGCTTCTAGACCTCGGCGCCCAGTCGCGCCCCGGAATATGGAACGCAAAACCAACAAAACAGAACTCTTGAATCAAGCATTATATTTCCGCTCGATATTTTTTTTTTTTTTTTTCGTTTAATAACGATTAAATAATTATTCAGTCAATTCAGTCAGACAATCAAAACTGTTTTATATATCAATATTCGAGCAAATGGTGTTTTTCGCCACAGAAGAATATAGAGTTATGTCTTAGATTTATTTGTTCAGATTGTTCAGTTCTTACACGATGACAACATTTCGTCAAGGTGTTCACCGCCTACGTCTATTCGTTTCATCGTTCAAATTGTCGCTCCGTGATTTCTTGCCCCCGGGTGTTTAGGATAAACTTGTTTGGGTCACGAGTCTCGCACCCTCTAACAATAAAGTAGCATATTAAAGAACTAAAACCCACTTTTAAGTTGTTGCATGTGAGGGCCTACTGCTTTGTTCCCTGTCCTAGTCTTCTATTGAGCTAGCCCTCTGCTCTCGGTCTTTAACTCTACGGGAGTGTCGAAGATATTGTCCTATCTAAAGAAACCAGTGTTGTCTGGTGTTGTTACAATAAATCCTGAAGTACCGGGACCCCTTTGCACCGCCGTTTACTTTTCCTTCCGTTGATAACCCATATTTGAATGAACAGTTTTCCATTGGGTATGCGACCGCGCCAGCTTATGAAAACTGTCTGGCGGTTTTCTTGGATAGCCCTATCATCCATTGTTTCCCAGTTAAGTAATTAAGTGGTGTGATTATTAAGAACACTTTTCAACCCAGCATTGGTCTTTGAATTATCAATTTCATGTTTATCACCCACTCCATTAAATATTAATTAACTAGACTTAAACTACTAGATAGAAATTCATGGATTTACACCGGTGCCTTAGAGTTCAAAGCAAATGTCACGGAAAGGAACTGATTTCAAAGAAATACATTTTACAAATTGATATTATTGTTACAAATTCGTTAAACGATTTTTTTTCCTGTGATTATTTAATAAATTTATTGCGTATCGTGTCTGTTTAAATGCATTCGTATCAATCGAAGTGACAAGAAATATCTTTGTCAACATCAGATTTCTCTCTGATTTAGAACCCTTATTTATACATCAGCAAGCGCTCATTCCAAATATCATGTCAAGATCATTTCATTTATATATATATATTTTATTTACTCATACAATAAGGTCTGGCATATTATCTGTCCGAGACGGACTGGCGCCAACGTTACTCGAAAGTTCTTGGCGTACAGCTTTCCCTTTTGTACGAAGTGTTAGACACTGCATGGTGGGTTGCGGCAGAAGGACCAGCACCACGGCGGTTAGTCCACCTCGATACCCCCTCCCGAATACACTTAATCTAATCAGATTGTATCTACCGGTGGCTTTTGTTTATCCTGTGACAATATTTAATCTTTGTTGTTTTAACATTTACACTGTGGAATAACTGTATTTTACTGCTAATTAACTTATATACTGATATTCTGAAGCGAAAAAATGATACGCAAAGAATGCATTTTGCTAGGTGAACTTCTTAGGCTAAGAATAAAATATGAACGAAGTTAACTGATTGCTGATCACTTCATTTTTTTCGAGGTAACAATTTCAATGTAACTGCAGCTCGTAAAATCTGATTCATTCTTTTTTTTTAAATTGGAAGAGGGAAAAAATGGTTTGAAGAGTTTAGAAAACTAACAGTATCTGTTTATTTTCACTTTTACCACCAGATGCGAATATAAAGGACATTCCTTTTGTTAAATTGTCCTCATTGAGGTTCCATTTATAGGCTTTTCTTTTTAATAACATACACAGATACAAGCAGCCCCGTTATTATCTGTTGATCTGAGAATGCCACTTTCACCGTCTGTTCATTTCTAAAGTGTCAATCAAAAGCGGGAATGGACAAACGTTGTCGGTTTCATTTCTTGACATGGACTTATTTTTTCGCCAGATGCCCGGTTAAACAAATAGAATATTCTGCTAATTCAAAATAATTCTCGTTATTTCAGGAAAACAAGAATTGAAATATTTACCTTCCGGTTTTTGTAATGATCATCTCAGTTCCCAAGTTATGGAATTTCTGCCAAAGATCTCGATTTTCCAGATTGATTTTGATGTTTTTATCGGCTGTGTCTCTTTGAGGTCCGGGTAGCATCCGCTTGTGGTCGTGTGAGGGCATGGGAGGGTAACCGCCGAATTGTTGACTCTGACCAACTGAAAGAAATATAGGTATAAATTTAATACTGAGTAACTTTTCTATATGTCGTATGTGTTATTTCAGGAGATACCGTTTGCAGAATAAGAGCAGATTTTTTTTAATAGTACAGCTAACTCCATAGAAATGCTGGTATCCGAAAGCAACTGAACAAATTTCATTCAAAAATATTATGTCTTTTTATGATCTAACTCTCTTGCCATAATATCATAAATTGTTTACGAAGTATAAAATAATAATTTACCTGCGAGAGACATAGGATCGTGGGCCGGATGGACGGGGAAACCGAAAGAGAAAGCCTGGGGAGCGGTCATCAGTCCGTGGCTGAGGGGGAAAGCCCGTGCCCTCTGCGTTAACAGGTCATCTTCAAACATATCTGAGGTACTGGAGGAATACTGATGGGGAGCCGAAGGTCTGAACCTGTTAGCAGAGTCCTGAAGGAAAAGCATCAAGTTTTCGGGCGTATCCTGTCGAAAGAAAATATCACTTTGCCTCCTCAAGTCCACAGTTGACGGTAAGTTGTCAAAATTCTTGTTTCCAAATGCCCACCGTTTCAGCCTGGGAATATTCCGATGCGTGTGTAAAACGTACTTGTTGAACTCTTGATTCTTTCTGTCAAAAAGTCCGGGTTCTCAACCTAGTACACAATAAATTCAGCGAGGTAAATAACACTTTATATACACAGGTATATAATTAGCGGTCGTCGGTGAGAATATCGTACACCTTTGCCGGTTGATGGCGAAAGAAACACTAACGACTTTCTGGAATTCACAGGTTTTATAGCAGGTTCGCTTGTCTAGCTGACCAACTTGGCTGGACAGTATGAGAGTAAATTTCGAAAGAGGTGCCTATTATTTTGCCCGCCAGCCTTTGATCTGAGCCGCTCCAGGAGCTTTCCTCCAATCTGTCGCCTGAATGGTTCGGGGCCCCGGGAGTCTATTCTGTCTGCCAATCATAACCGCTCAGGCTCCACCCCTTCGATGTACTGTTGTGAGGCCGCCACGTGCTGTGCTCCCGCAACCCATATTTTCCACGATATTCTTTGCAATAATTTGATATATTTTATACGGTACTTCAGTAATTTGACGAAGAAAAAAAGTGCAAATCTCGGAACACAACTAACTATATTACAATCTCATATATATATTTCGAAATTTATTATAGCATATATCAATGAAAGTAAAACAGTTTTGTTTCTATTATTAAATAACTTTTACTTTTATTAATATATTTAAAAAAATCCCTTTAGTATATTATATTTACGAATGAACGCTGATAATGCTTTATTGATAAACTACGTATGTACTTCTTAATTAACTATCAGGAAAATCCTGGTTATACGTGTTATCCTGGTTATACGAAATTTTACCACCATACGTTCATATATATGATACAGCATACTGTATTGAAAACGTGTGAAATGTACAACACCATTACATAATTAGGTGTTGCACTGCGGTGGAAGTAAACATGGCAGGTGTAAAATATTAATTATGTCAGAAACGCGAAATCTGTTACAGAAACACCTCTTGTGAGATACGTATCCAATGTAGAATTATTCTTTTCTCTGCTTTCGTGAAAAATTATTATATATGCATGAGGTAAAATATCCTTCAAAATTGTTGAAACACAATTTCTCGAACATAAATATATATACGGAAAGGCAAATTCATTTTAGAAATTCACGTATAGGTGTAATACTAAATCAACGATATAAATCGTTGCATTTGATGTCAATGTTTCATTTGATTGCAAAGGGAAACAAATATAGCAGTGTATTTTCATTCATGTATTACTGTGTTAGCAATATTTGAAATTCTGTGTTTTTGAAAAGATTTGTAGTTGTCATATCTTATAAAAGATGAATATACATAAACTTATTAACATCGATCATATTGGTTGATACTGTAGCAGTGAATTGCATTTTGTATTACATGAAGCAAGCAGATTTACTGACGCCTTCACAAGATGCTGTCATTTTGTAAATTGAAATTATGGTTTTTAATTTATAGGGAAACATATGGATGATATTTGGTGCAGTAATATGAATGATGCTTACATATACTTTGTATGCGTATATAGATTATCACTATACGTGTGATCATTTATCTGAGTTGATGAAACGAGTTTGATAAAGCCTATATGATATGGATTTAATCGGAGATTTTGAAATAGACTCAGGCTTTTTCAGTGAGAGTAATAAAACTCAGATAACTGACCAAATATTTGATAATTTATTTCTCACTTCAGTATATCACATATGAATGTTGAAACAGAAAGAAAACTCTTAATGCCACCAAGCAAAACGCACAACTTATTATTTGAAAATATATGGACATATTTTTATCGTTATAATAGGCTGTACGGCACGGGTTGTTTTTCATGGAGAATTTGTCCTGTGTTGTGGTCTAATTAACACATAATTCCATAGCATCGTGGTTTTTAATTTATAGAACGTGGCTATAGGTTGGCAGAATTGGCCGGTATTGGCCAGACATTTCTTTCGACAATTTACAAATATGGACGCATTCCTAATATGGCGAAAATCATTATTTCATCAAGCACTGCCCATGTAGAAGCTGTATGGTCGTGCTGTTTTGCTTGTAGACATATTCCAATATTTTGTAGACAGACTGGCGCCAAACTCGCCAAGGAGAATAGATATAACCGACAGGAGTTGATTGTCTTCCAGAAAACAACCGTAAACAAACAACACGCGAAGAGAATAGGCGAGCAAGCCATCTTTTCACTTTTTACCGGCCAATTCTGCCAACCTATAGCCACGTTCTTCATCGCCAAGATTCCCTGTCGAGATGTCTTTCTCACAGGCGTGAAGGATCAACTGATGCAGGAAAGGGAAGATACACCTAAGACAACACTAGGAACTGTTCACTAACACTGAGTGACGAGCGATATGAAAACATGTACGATTCTTGAGAATTGCGTGTCAGAAAACCGGATAAAATATGTCGGAGGAAATCGGCGCTTAAAATAAGCTTTTTAAATTTAGAAAATGTACATCTGCCACGGATAAAATCAACCTAATATAGCTCGTGTCATGGAAGTAAGCTTATTTGTTATATATTTCCATTCTCATCATTTACGCGATAAAATAGAATGTAGAGTATCACTCTATTTTGAAATACATTTTTGCCTGTTTTACCATATATAATATATTTTTGGAGGATCTGAAAAAAGTGTTTCGTCAGATCGTATATCATATGGACGTTGAAAACAGCGCTGCTGTCCATTTTGACAAGGCTTATAATATTTTCAATATGCATTTTCAATATTCTTGGTGTATTGGTTCATTCGCACTATATTTCTCATTTAATTCACATCAGACAGGCTTGTAGTTGAAAGACAAACGACGATTACTCGCAAAACTGAAGACATTGACCATGTGTGTTTACAGGCAATTGCTTTGTCTCGATAGATACAACAGACGCTTCTTGCGAAAGTATAAAGTTTCAAAAGATGGTTTCGTCCAAGTGTCGGACACAGCGGAGACGAAATGATGATATTTACTCCAATTTTGACTGCATATATCAGTCGATAAAACAGGGAGGCTCCCACGTCTTCAAATATTTATGTTCCTGGCTCCTTGGAGAGAGTCTCGAGCAGTGATACATTGCCATGTTAGACGATTCATGTGTTAAGCCATTGTTCTGTTTTGATGAGTTTTCTATTTCTCAATTCTGTGAAAATGTTCTTCCACTCTGTGTTACGCTTCAATCGATGGATTAGCATTCACTCGTATTATATACTGACAAATATATCTGTCCCTGTCCGTCAAAGCATTGTTTATGTATCCTAGCTGGGAAAATAAGCTATATATTTGTTTTAAATATTGTGCTAATACCTTATTTGTATATGTATTTCTTTAAATGTGGCAAAAATATTAAATATTCACGATAATTAATACTAATAGGCGGTGGAAGAATTTTATATTAAATATCCAATTATTCGTCTATAATTGTAATGCTTGCACGTGTTAGATAGAGTTTCTAAGCTATACATTTATGCGATATTTCCACTTAGCAGTATCATATTGTTTCACTATTAATATAAACTTGAGGGATTGGTCAACCGGATGGACTTCCTCTTGGAATCAAAATGGCTACATGGGAAAATTCATTTTAATCAGTATATCACCAGGATCGTCCTCTTAAATGTATAAGCCTCAATGTAATTGGTGATGAGTAAAAAGTAATATCATAGTACGAAGTATAATTAACCTCTGGTATTAATAACAGAAAGTACAAGAGAGTATAGAATTGCATTACCGGTGTGTAGACAAAAATTTATAGAGCACAGGCCATTGTCTTTTATTTTTACCTCTCTAACATCAATTAAAAGTCGCTCCGAATGTAAGGATATAAACTGAGAAGGCGACCTAATCTACACAGACCGCGTGATACCATTCTTTGTTTGCCGGATACACCTACTGTGAGGAGCACTCGAACACTGTCGGCACAATATGATATAACTAAGAAATATGATATACTTGATTATATATTCCGTACTAAAATCGATTTATATTTGGATAAGTGTGCGAGTCAGCTCCCACATATAGTAGCCAGCCGTTGTCCATTTTTCCGCTTAAGGTTTTTTTTTCTCAATTTATTAGCTCTGAAATCATTACTAATATACATTTCTTGTCGGAAGCGGTCAACAGTTTCAATGATGCCGACAAGGCCTGGTCATTGCTATATATTAGGAACATGTAGATGTCTTACATGTATAACAATAAGAGCTGCGCACTTGGAGTGTGACGTTAATATTGCCTTATGTGAGAAAGAAAGCGTCAAATCCAACATTCAATATTCAGCCGTCGTCCATAAAAGAATTCGCGCGTCATTAATCGAAAGACCTATTCAAGTTTGATAAAACCCATATCAATCTAGCTTTTGTGAATTTGATAGGGATGTTATCAGGCAGTTTTAAATAGTCACATACAGGTTTCTCAAACGAGTGTGATAAAATCAGATAAATGACCAAAGGTTTGATAATTTATCTCACTTCACTAGGCACATGTGAATTACGAAACAGAATGAAACCTCCTACCGATGCTTAGTAAAACACATAACTTTTGGAGAATATTTTTTTTGGAGTAATATGGAGATATTTTAATTATAACTTTTAGAGAAGCTATTTCTAAGAACAGACTTTGATAGAGTATTTTATTTGCCCTGCTGTATAGGCTATACGGCTCGCGTTGTTTTAATTGCCGCGTGTTGTTGTCGTCTAATTAACACATAATAATGCATTGACACATTGTCACAGTATCGTCCTCTCGTCAGACATGTTCCACAACTTGAAAATATGGACGCATTCCTAATATGGCGAAAATCATTATTTCATCAAACACCTCCCACACAGAAGCTGTATGATGGTGCTGTTTTGCTTGTAGATATATCCCAATATTTTGCAGACAGACTGGCGCCTAACTCGCCACGGAGAATAGCTATAACCGACAAGAGTTGATTGTCTTTCAGAAAACAACCGTAAACAAACAACAACACGCGAAGATAATAAGCGAGCAAGCCATGTTTTCACTTTTATCAGTCCATTCTGCCAACCTATAGCCACGTTCTTCATCGCCAAGATTCCCTGTCGAGATGTCTTTCTCACAGGCGTGAAGGATCAACTGATGCAGGAAAGGGAAGATACCCCTAAGACAACACGAGGAGCTGTTCACTAACACTGAGTGACGAGCGATATGAAAACATGTACGATTCTGGAGAATTGCGTGTCAGAAAATCGGATAAAATATGGGAGAGGGAATCGGCGATTAAAATATGCTTTTTTAAATTTAGAAAATATACATCTGCCCCTGATAAAATCAACCTATATAGCTCGTGTCATGGAAATAAGCTTATTCGTTATATATTTTCATTCTCATCATTTACGCGATAAAATTAAATGTAGAGTATCACTCTATTTTGAAATACATTTTTGCCTGTTTTACCATATATAATATATTTTTGGAGAATCTGAAAAAGGTGTTTCGTCAGATCGTATATTATATGGACGTTGAAAACAGCGCTGGTGTCCATTTTGAGAAGGCTTATAATATTTTCAATATTCTTGGTTTATTGGTTCATATACATATAATTTTATAATATATTTCTCATTTAATTCACATCAGACAGGCTGGTAGTTGGAAGACAAACGACGATTACTCGCAAAACTGAAGACATTAGCCATGTGTGTTTACAGGCAATTGCTTTGTCTCGATAGGTACAACAGACGCTTCTTGCGAAAGTATAGCGTTCCAAAAGATAGTTTTCGTCGAAGAATTGGACACGGAGGAGACGAAATGATCTTTACCCCAATTTTGACTGCATATATCAGTCGATAAACCATGGTGGCTCCCTCATCTTCAAATAATAATGTTTGTGGCCCAATACAACAAAGAAAGTGAAGGTGACCTCGAGCAGTGACACATAACCGTGTAAACGACTAATTTGTTAAGCCTTTTTCTTCTTTGTATAGCCTTTTTCGTCAATTCTGGAAAAAATATTGTTTCTCTCTTTGCGTAATCTTCAGGCAAAATATATCTGTACATTACAACACATATAAGGGAAGTGGGAAGAGGGGCCGACAGAGTCACATGGCTTCACAGTATAGTCTTCTGGTTAACCTATTCTAAAGCACATACCAAGAATCTAACGAGTCGTGATATGTGTTGTATCTCAGGTACGCTTTTATTGTACCTGTTCATGTGGCAACTTGGATGACATGACCACACGGCCCCTAGAACCGGTATCAGCGGTATTATATACATGTCCGTGAATCGATATATTTTCTGTATCATGGGAAAATTTAGCAATATTTCATTTAAATATTGTGCAAATACCATATTTGTATATCTGTTTCTTTAAATGTCGCAAATTAATAATTAATACTAGTAGGAGGTGGAAGAATTATATATTAAATATCCAATTATTCGTCTATAATTGTAATGCCTGCACGTGCTAGATGGAAGTTTCTATAAGCTATACATTTATGGGATATTTCCACTTAACAGTATCATATTGTTTCATGAGTGATATAAACTTGATTGATTGGTCAACCGGATGGACTTCCTCTTGGAATCAAAACGACTACATGGGAAAATCCATTTTAATCAGTATATCACCAGGATCGTCCTCTTAAATGTATAAGCCTCAATGTTATTGGCGATGGGTAAAAAATTATTTGGTAATTACATAATACGAAGCATAATTAACCTCTGGTATTAATAACAGAAAGTACGGTACAAGAGAGTATAGAATTGCATTACCGGTGTGTAGACAAAAATATACAGAGCACAGGCCATTGTCTTTTATTTTTACCTCTCCAACATTGATTAATGTAAGAATGTAAACTGAGAAGGCGACCAAATCCACACAGACCGCGTGATACCATTCTTTGTTTGCCGGATACACCTACTGTGAGGAGCACCCTGATACTGTCGGCATAATATGATATACCTGGGAAATATGATATACTTTACATGATTACTCGGTTCTGATATCGATTTATTTGTGGATAAGTGTGCGAGTCAGCTCCGACATACAGTAGCAGGCCGTTGTCCATTTTTCCGCTTATATCAGTTTTTTTTTTTAATTAGCTCTGAAATCAAAACCGGTACATTACTCACATACATTTTCTTGCCAGAAGCGGTCAACAGTTTCAATGATGCCGACATGACCTGATCATTGATATGGATTAGGAACATCCAGATGTCTTACCGGAAACACTAAGAGCTGCGCACTTGAAAGTGTGGCGTTAATATTGCCTTATGTGATAAAGCAAGCGTCAAATCCTACATTCCAATATTTAGCCGTCGTCCATAAAAAAAAATCCCGCGTCATTCATCGAAAGACCTGTTCGAGTTTGATATAATACCCACATCAATCGAGCTTTTTTGAGTTAATATGGATGTTATCAGGCAGTTTTAAATAGTTACATGCAGGTTTATCAAACGAGTGTGATAAAATCAGATAAATGACCAAAGGTTTGATAATTTATTTCTCACTTCACTATATATGAATGTTGAAACAGAATGAAAACTCCTACCAATACTCCCGCAAAACGCATATTTTTGGAGAATATATATATATATTTTTAATTATATAGGGATATTTTAATTATAACTTTTAGAAAACCTATTTCTAAGAACAGACCTTGATAGAGTATTTTATTTGCTCTGCTGTATAGGCTATACGGCACGCGTTGTTTTCCAGTGGTAATTGCCGCGTTTTGTTGTCCTCTATAATTAACACATTGATACATTGCCACGGTATCGTTCTCGCGTCAGACATCTTCCACATTTTAAAAATTTCGACGCATTCCTAATATGACGAAAATCATTATTTCATCAAACACCTCCCACACCTAAGCTGTATGATCGTGCTGTTTTGCTTGTAGATATATTCCCATATTTTGCAGACAGACTGACACCTAACTCGCCACGGAGAATAGCTATAACCGACAAGTGTTAATTGTCTTTCAGAAAACAACCGTAAACAAACACCACGCGAAGATAATAAGCGCACAAGCCATGTTTTCACTTTTATCAGTCCATTCTGCCAACCTAGCCACGTTCTTCATTGCCAAGATTCCCTGTCGAGATGTCTTTCTCACAGGCGTGAAGGATCAACTGATGCAGGAAAGGGAAGATACACCTAAGACAACACGAGGAACTGTTCACTAACACTGAGTGACGAGCGATATGAAAACATGTACGATTCTTGAGAATTGCGTGTCAGAAAATCGGATAAAATATGCGAGAGGGAATCGGCGATTAAAATATGCTTTTTTAAATTTAGAAAATGTACATCTGCCACTGAGAAAATCAACCTAATATAGCTCGTGTCATGGAAATGAGCTTATTTGTTATATCTTTTCATTCTCATCATTTACGCGATAAAATAAAAATGTAGAGTATCACTCTATTTTGAAATACATTTTTGCCTGTTTTACCATATATAATATATTTTTGGAGAATCTGAAAAAGGTGTTTCGTCAGATCGTATATCATATGGACGCTGAAAACAGCGCTGCTGTCCATTTTGACAAGGCTTATAATATTTTCAATATGCATTTTCAAAATTCTTGGTTTATTGGTTCATATGCCGGTTCATATACATACACTTTCTAAAATAATTAGATTGAAATTCAATCTATCAGATTGAAATTAGTGACCAATCTATTATTGGACTGAAAATATTCAATCTAATAGATTGAAAACGATAAAATGAATCTGTTGTAGACAGAAAATTCAATCTAATAGATTGAAATTTTCCATCTAATAGATTGAATATTCAACTGAATAGATTGGTCACTAATTCCAATCTGATAGATTGAATTTTCAATCTAATTGTATACTATATTTCTCATTTAATTCACATCAGACAGGCTGGTAGTTGGAAGACAGAAACGACGATTACTCGCAAAACTGAAGACATTAACCATGTGTGTTAACAGACATTTGATGTGTCTCGCTAGATACAACAGACGCTTATTGCGAAAGAAAACCGTTCCAAAAGATAGTTTCGTCCAAGTGTCGGACACAGCGGAGACGAAATGATGATATTTACTCCAATTTTGACTGCATATATCAGTCGATAAAACAGGGAGGCTCCCACGTCTTCAAATATTAATGTTCCTGGCTCCTTGGTGAGAGTCTCGAGCAGTGATACATTGCCATGTTAGACGATTCATGTGTTAAACCATTGTTCTGTTTTGATGAGTTTTCTATTTCCCAATTCTGTGAAAATGTTGTTCCACTCTGTGTTACGCTTCAATCGATGGATTAGCATTCACTCGTGTTATATACTGACAAATATATCTGTCCCTGTCCGTCAAAGCATTGTTTCTGTATCCTGAGAAAATAAGCTATATTTGTATTAAATATTGTGCTAATACCTTATTTGTATATCTATTTCTTTAAATGTGGCAAAAAATATTAAATATTGATGATAATTAATACTAATAGGAGGTGGAAGAATTTTATATTAAATATCCAATTATTCCCCTATAATTGTAATTCCTTCACGTGCTAGACAGAAGTTTCTAAGCTATACATTTATGCGATATTTCCACTTAGCAGTATCATATTGTTTCACTAGTGATATAAACTTGAGTGATTGGTCAACCGGATGGACTTCCTCTTGGAATCAAAACGACTACATAGGAAAATCCACTTTAATCATGTATATCACCAGGATCGTCCTCTTAAATGTATAAGCCTCAATGTAATTGGCGATGGGTAAAAAATTCTTTGCTAATTATTACATAATACGAAACATAATTAACCTCTGGTATTAATAACAGAAAGTACAAGAGAGTATAGAATTGCATTATCGGTGTGTAGACAAAAATATATAGAGCACGGGCCATTGTCTTTTATTTTTACCTCACCAACATCGATTAAAGGTCTTCCAGAATGTAAGAATATAAACTGAGAAGGCGACCTAATCTACACAGAACGCGTGGTACCATTCTTTGTTTGCCGGATACACCTACTGTGAGAAGCTCTCCAATACTGTCGGCCCAATATGATATACGGGAGATATATGATAAACCTTACATGATTACTCGGTTCTGATATCGATTTATTTGTGAATAAGTGTGCGAGTCAGCTCCGACATACAGTAGCAGACCGTTGTCCATTTTCCGCTTACATCAATTTTTATTTTATTTTTTCATATTAATTAGCTCTGAAATTCAAAACCGGTACATTACATATATACATTTTCTTGCCAGAGGCGGTCAACAGTTTCAATGATGCCGACAGGACCTGGTCATTGATTTGAATTAGGAACATCCGGATGTCTTACCGGCAACATTAAGAGCTGCGCACTTGAAGTGTGACGCTGATATTGCCTTATGTGATAAAGCAAGCGTCAGATCCGACATTCAATATTCAGCCCTCGTCCATAAAATTATTTCCTCGTTATTAATCGAACGAGCTATTCGAATTTGATAAAACCCATATCAAACGAGCTTTTGTGGGTTTGATATGGATGTTATCAAGCAGTTTTAAATAGTCCCAGGTTTATCAAACGAGTGTGATAAAATCAGATAAATGACCAACGGTTTGATAATTTATTTCTCACTTCATTATATCACATATGAATGTCAAAACAGAATGAAACCCCCTACCGATATTCAGTAAAACACATAACTTTTGGAGAATTTTTTTTTTTTTAGTTATATGGGGATATTTTAAATATGACTTTTAGAAAACGTATCTCTAAGAAAAGATTTTAAGGAGTATTTTATTTAATCTGCCGAAAAAGCTATGCGGCACGCGTTTTTTTCCGGTGGTGATTGTCACTTTTATTTGTCGGCTAATTAACACATAATAATTCATTGATACATTGGCATCGTTCGTTCTCTCGACAGAAATCTTCTACAATTTACGAACATGGACGCATTCCTAATATGGCGAAAACCAATATTTCATCAAGCACCTCCCAGGTAGAAGCTGTATGATCGTGCTGTTTTGCTTGTAGACATATCCCAATATTTTGCAGACAGACTGGCGCCTAACTCGCCAAGGAGCATAGATATAACCGACAGGAGTTGATTGTCTTCCAGAAAACAACCGTAAACAAACAACACTTGAAGAGAATAGGCGAGCAAGCCATCTTTTCACTTTTTACCGGCCAATTCTGCCAAACTATAGCCACGTTCTTCATTGCCAAGATTCCCTGTTGAGATGTCTTTCACACAGGCGTGAAGGATCAACTGATGCAGGAAAGGGAAGATACCCCTAAGACAACACGAGGAACTGTTCACTAACACTGAGTGACGAGCGATATGAAAACATGTGCGATTCTGGAGAATTGCATATGTCAGAAAACCGGATAAAATATGGAAGAGGAAATCGGCGATTAAAATATATGCTTTTCAAATTTAGAGAAATGTACATCTGCCACTGAGAAAATCAACCTAATATAGCTCGTGTCATGGAAATGAGCTTATTTGTTATATCTTTTCATTCCCATCATTTACGCGATAAAATAAAAATGTAGAGTATCACTCTATTTTGAAATACATTTTTGCCTGTTTTACCATATATAATATATTTTTGGAGGATCTGAAAAAGGTGTTTCGTCAGATCGTATATCATATGGACGTTGAAAACAGCGCTGCTGTCCATTTTGACAAGGCTTATAATATTTTCAATATGCATTTTCAAAATTCTTGGTTTATTGATTCATATGCCGGTTCATATACATATACTTTCTAAAATAATTAGATTGAAATTCAATCTATCAGATTGAAATTAGTGACCAATCTATTATTGGACTGAAAATATTCAATCTAATAGATTGAAAACGATAAAATGAATCTGTAGTAGACAGAAAATTCAATCTAATAGATTGAAATTTTCAATCTAATAGATTGAAATTTTCAATCTAATAGATTGAATATTCAACTGAATAGATTGGTCACTAATTCCAATCTGATAGTTTGAATTTTCAATCTAATTGTATACTATATTTCTCATTTAATTCACATCAGACGGGCTGGTAGTTGGAAGACAGAAACGACGATTACTCGCAAAACTGAAGACATTAACCATGTGTGTTAACAGACATTTGATGTGTCTCGCTAGATACAACAGACGCTTATTGCGAAAGAAAACCGTTCCAAAAGATAGTTTCGTCCAAGTGTCGGACACAGCGGAGACGAAATGATGATATTTACTCCAATTTTGACTGCATATATCAGTCGATAAAACAGGGAGGCTCCCACGTCTTCAAATATTAATGTTCCTGGCTCCTTGGAGAGAGTCTCGAGCAGTGATACATTGCCATGTTAGACGATTCATGTGGTAAGCCATTGTTCTGTTTTGATGAGTTTTCTATTTCCCAATTCTGTGAAAATGTTGTTCCACTCTGTGTTACGCTTCAATCGACGGATTAGCATTCACTCGTGTTATATACTGACAAATATATCTGTCCCTGTCCGTCAAAGCATTGTTTCTGTGTCCTGGGAAAATGAGCAATATTTGTTTTAAATATTGTGCAACTACTGTATTTGTATATCTATTTCTTTAAATGTGGTCGATATAATAAATATTAATGATAATTAATACAAGTAGGAGGTGGAAGAATTCTATATTAAATATCCAATTATTTCTCTATAATTGTAACGCTTACATGTGCTAGATTGACGTTTCTAAGCTATACATTTATGGGATATTTCCACTTGGCTGTATCATATTGTTTCAAGAGTAATAGAAACTTGAGTGATTGGTCAACCGGATGGACTTCCTCTTGGAATCAAAACGGTTACATGGAAAATCCATTTTAATCAGTATATCACCAGGATCGTCCTCTTAAATGTACATTGGCGATGGGTAAAAAATTCTTTGGTAAATACTTAATACGAAGCATAATTAACCTCTGGTATTAATATCAGAAAGTACAAGAAAGTATAGAATTGCATTATCGGTGTATAGACAAAAATATATAGAGCACGGTCCATTGTCTTTTGTTTTTACCTCTCTAACATCGATTAAAGGTCTTTGAGAATGTAAGAATATAAACTGAGAAGGCGACCTAATCTGCACAGAGAGCGTGATACCATTCTTTGTTTGTCGGATATACACCTACTGTGAGGAGCACAATATGATATACCTGTGAAATATGATATACTTTACATGATTACTCGGTTCTGATATCGATTTATTTGTGGATAAGTGTGCGAGTCAGCTTCGACATACAGTAGCAGGACGTTGTCCATTTTTTTTCATTTTTTTTAATATATATTGATTAGCTCTGAAATCAAAACCGGTACCTTACTAATATACATTTTCTTGGCAGAAGCGGTCAATAGTTTCAATGATGCCGGCATGACCTTGTCATTGATATGGATTAGGAACATCCAGATGTCTTACCTGCAACATTAAGACCTGCGCACTTGGAGTGTGACGCTAATATTGTCTTATGTGATAAAGCAAGCGTCAGATCCGACATTCAATATTCAACCGTCGTCCATAAAAACATTTCTGCGTTATTAATCGAACGACCTGTTCGAGTTTGATTAAACCCATCTCAAGCGAGCTAATGACCAAAGGTTTGATAATTTATTTCTCACTTCACTATATCACATACGAATGTCAAAACAGAATGAAAACTCCTACCGATACTCAGCAAAACGCATATTTTTGGAGAATATACATATATTGTTTTAATTATATAGGGATATTTTAATTATAACTTTTAGAAAAGCTATTTTTAAGCACAGACTTTGATAGAGTATTTTATTTGCCCTGCTGTATAGCTATACGGCTCGCGTTGTTTCCGGTGGTATAATTGCCGCGTTTTGTTGTCGTCCAATTAACACATAATCATGCATTGATACATTGTCACAGTATCGTTCTCTCGTCAGACATCTTCCACAATTTAAAAATATGGACGCATTCTTAATATGGCGAAAATAATTATTCCATCAAACACCTCTCACACAGAAGCTGTATGATCGTGCTGTTTTGCTTGTAGATATATCCCAATATTTTGCAGACAGACTGGCGCCTAACTCCCCACGGAGAATAGATATAACCGACAAGAGTTGATTGTCTTTCAGAAAACAACCGTAAACAAACAACACGCGAAGATAATAAGCGAGCAAGCCATCTTTTCACTTTTTACCGGCCAATTCTGCCAACCTAGCCAAGTTCTTCATCGCCAAGATTCCCTGTCGAGATGTCTTTCTCACAGGCGTGAAGGATCAACTGATGCAGGAAAGGGAAGATACACCTAAGACAACACGAGGAACTGTTCACTAACACTGATTGACAAGCGATATGAAAAGATGTACGGTTCTTGAGCGTGTCACAAAATCCGATAAAATGTGGAAGAGGAAATCGGCGATTAAATTATGCTTTTCAAATTTAGAAGATGTACATCTGCCACTGATAAATTCAATCTAGCTTGTGTCATATAGAAATGAGCTTATTTGGTATGTATTTTCATTCTCGCCATTAACGCTATAAAATGAAATGTATAGTATCACTCTATTTCGAAATACATTTTTGGCTGTTTTTTGGAGGATCTGAAAAAGGTGTTTCGTCAGGTCGTATATCATATGGACGTTGAAAACAGCGCTGCTGTCCATTTTGACAAGGCTTATAATATTTTCAATATGCATTTTCAATATTCGTGGTTTATTGGTTCATATACATATAATCGTGAAATATATTTCTCATCTAATTCACATCAGACAGGCTGGTAGTTGGAAGACAAACGACGATTACTCGCAAAACTGAAGACCTTAATCATGTGTGTTTATACAGGCAATTGCTTTGTCTCGATAGGTACAACAGACGCTTCTTGCGAAAGTATAGCGTTCCAAAAGATAGTTTTCGTCGAAGAATTGGACACGGAGGAGACGAATTGATCTTCACTCCAATTTTGACTGCATATATCAGTCGATAAACCAACCATGGTGGCTCCCTCATCTTCAAATAATAATGTTTGTGGCCCCATACAACAAAGATAGTGAAGGTACCATCGAGCAGTGACACATAACCGTGTAAACGACTAATTTGTTAAGCCTTTTTTTTGGTCAATTCTGGAAAAAAAATATCGTTCCTCTCTTTGCGTAATCTTCCGGCAAATATATCTGTACATGTCCGTGAATGGATATAGTTTCTGTATCATGGGAAAATTTAGCAATATTTCATTTAAATATTGTGCAAATACCATATTTGTATATCTGTTTCTTTAAATGTCGCAAATTAATAATTAATACTAGTAGGAGGTGGAAGAATTATATATTAAATATCCAATTATTCGTCTATAATTGTGATGCCTGCACGTGCTAGATGGAAGTTTCTATATATAAGCTATACATTTATGCGATATATCCACTCAGCAACATTATATTGTTTCACGAGTGATATAAACTTGATTGATTGGTCAACCGGATGGACTTCCTCTTGGAATGAAAACGGCTACATGGGGAAATCCATTTTAATCAGTATATCACCAGGATCGTTCTCTTAAATGTATAAGCCTCAATGTAACTGGCGATGGGTAAAAAATTATTTGGTAATTACATAATACGAAGCATAATTAACCTCTGGTATTAATAACAGAAAGTACAAGAGAGTATAGAATTGTATTACCGGTGTGTAGACAAAAAAAATATAGAGCGCAGGCCATTGTCTTTTATTTTTACCTCCAATATCGATTAAAGGTCTTTCAGAATGTAAGAATATAAACTGAGAAGGCGACCAAATCTATACAGACCACGTGGTACCATTCTTTGTTTGTCGGATAGACCTACTGTGAGGATCGAACACTGTCGGCACAATATGATATACCTGGAAAATATGATATACTTTACACGATTACTCGGTTCTGATATCGATTTATTTGTGGACAAGTGTGCGAGTCAGCTCCGACATACAGTAGCAGGCTGTTGTCTATTTTTCCGCTTACATAAGATTTTTTATTTATTTATTTCTCATATTTATTAGCTTTGAAATCAAAACAGGTATACACTAAATATACATTTTCTTGCGTACCAGAAGCGGTCAACAGTTTCAATGATGCCGACGAGGCCTGGTCATTGATATGGATTGGGAACACCCAGATTACAAGCGTCTGATTCGTCATTCATAATTCAGCCGTCGTCCATTAAAGAATATCCGCGTCCATAATCCAAAGACCTATTCCATATTCCATATAACAGTATTAGCACCAAATTCAAAAAGACAATCATAGTATACATAAACATAGGCGTGTTTCCTGCAAGAGAGAAGCGGTCAACAGTTTCCAATGATGCCGGCAAGACATCATGATGTTCCAAACATATCAAATCCGTATCGCTGATCAGTATTCTTAGTCCATAATATTCGTTGTAAAGTCGTCATCTAAAGAATGATGTATCTCAGTCACGCTTTGATTGTGACTGTTCATATGAGTACCATGAGGATCTTGAAGTACATGGGTTCATACGGCCCCTAGCCCCGGGTTAAGCGAAATTAGACACAAGTTACGAAACGTAACGCCATAGATCTTGCACGCTACGCTCGTATTTTGCTATCAGCATGCGATATGTATCGCCAAATTTGAGAAACTTTGAGTGGAGGCGCTTGGTGGTGTAGCCCTGTTTTATAAGTTTCTGCAACAATGTTTCGTGACGTTGATTAAAATCGTCACATTTAACACAAGATCTAGCAAATGCTACTAGGCGTGATATGTAAACGCCATATGCAGGTCCCACTGGAATATTACTGTCCAGAAAGGAATAGTTTACGATGTCGAAATTGTAATCATCTCTTTTGTCATACAGTCGACGAGAGAGAAGGCCCGCTTCATTTTTATAGAGATATAGGTCTAAATATGATGTGCCTGTAGGGCTATCTGTAGTTTCCTTCAAATCCAGTGAAGGTGGATATATATCCTTCACGGCGTCATTTATATAGCGATTATTCACAGCGAGAAGATCGTCTATATAGGGTTTGGTGAATGAGAAGGAACGAGCTTTGAATGGATCGGTTTTTGAAAGCGCCTGCATAGTCATATTCATAAGAGAACAGATATAGGTCAGCCAACAGAGGTGCACAATTAGTACCCATTGGAATACCTATATGCTGTTGATATATTGTGTTGCCAAATTTCACATAGATATTTTTAATGAGAAATTCAAGCAACTCTATAAACAAAGAAACACCCCATGAATGATACCTCTTGTATGTAGTAGAGCTAAAGAATGCTTTATAGCTTCCTACATTAATATATCTACGATCAGTTTTCTTGAACACAGATACTATTAATGAACTTAGACGGTCAATAAGAAATCCCATGTGGATACATGTCTGTGCGGTATGTGCACTTGGAGTGTGACGCTAATATTGCCGTATGTGATAAAGCAAGCGTCAGATCCGACATTCAATATTCAGCCGTCGTCCATAAAAATAATCCGTGTCATTAATCGAAAGACCTATTGGAGTTTGATAATACCCATATCAATCAAGCTTTTGTGGGTTTGATGTGGATGTTATCAGGCAGTTTTAAATAGTCACATACAGGTTTATCAAACGAGTGTGATAAAATCAGATAAATGACCAAAGGTTTGATAATTTATCTCACTTCACTATACACATGTGAATTACGAAACAGAATGAAAACTCCTACCGATGCTCAGTAAAACACATAACTTTTGGAGTATATTTTTTTTTAGTTATATGGAGATATTTTAATTATAACTTTTAGAGAAGCTATTTCTAAGAACAGACTTTGATAGAGTATTTTATTTGCCCTGCTGTATAGGCTATACGGCTCGCGTTGTTTTAATTGCCGCGTGTTGTTGTCGTCTAATTAATACATAATAATGCATTGACGCATTGTCACCGTATCGTTCTCTCGTCAGACATCTTCCACAACTTAAAAATATGGACGCATTCCTAATATGGCGAAAATCATTATTTCATCAAACACCTCCCACACTGTATGATCGTGCTGTTTTGCTTGTAGATATATCACAATATTTTGCAGACAGACTGGCGCCTAACTCGCCACGGAGAATAGCTATAACCGACAAGAGTTGATTGTCTTTCAGAAAACAACCGTAAACAAACAACAACACGCGAAGATAATAAGCGAGCAAGCCATGTTTTCACTTTTATCAGTCCATTCTGCCAACCTAGCCACGTTCTTCATCGCCAAGATTCCCTGTTGAGATGTCTTTCTCACAGGCGTGAAGGATCAACTGATGCAGGAAAGGGAAGATACCCCTAAGACAACACGAGGAACTGTTCAACAGCACTGAGTGACGAGCGATATGAAGACATGTACGATTCTTGAGAATTGCATGTGTCAGAAAACCGGATAAAATATGGAAGAGGAAATCGGCGATTAAAATATATGCTTTTCAAATTTAGGAAATGTACATCTGCCACTGAAGTAAAAATCAACTTTATATAGTTGGAAATGAGCTGATATTTGGTATATATTTTCATCATTCACGCGATAAAACAAAATGTAGACTATCACTCTATTTTGAAATGAAGAACATTTGACCTGTTCTACTATGAAATACAGCTTTGGAGGATCCAAAGGTGTTTCGTCAGATCGTATGTCGTATGGACGTTGGAAACAGCGCTGCTGTCCATTTTGACCAGAAGGCTTATACTTGCCATGCATTTTCAATATTCTTGGTTTAGTGGTTCATACATATAATTGTATTCTATATTTCTCATTTAATTCACATCAGACAGGCTGGTAGTTGGAAGACAGAAACGACGATTACTCACAAAACCGAAGACATTAACCATGTGTGTTAACAGACATTTGATGTGTCTCGCTAGATACAACAGACGCTTATTGCGAAAGTATAAAGTTTCAAAAGATGGTTTCGTCCAAATGTCGGACACAGCGGAGACGAAATGATGATATTTACTCCAATTTTGACTGCATATATCAGTCGATAAAACAGGGAGGATCCCACGTCTTCAAATATTGATGTTCCTGGCTCCTTGGAGAGAGTCTCGAGCAGTGATGCATTGCCATGTTAGACGATTCATGTGTTAAGCCATTGTTCTGTTTTGATGAGTTTTCTATTTCCCAATTCTGTGAAAATGTTGTTCCACTCTGTGTTACGCTTCAATCGACGGATTAGCATTCACTCGTGTTATATACTGACAAATATATCTGTCCCTGTCCGTCAAAGCATTGTTTCTGTGTCCTGGGAAAATGAGGAATATTTGTTTTAAATATTGTGCAACTACTGTATTTGTATATCTATTTCTTTAAATGTGGTCAATATAATAAATATTGATGATAATTAATACAAGTAGGAGGTGGAAGAATTCTATATTAAATATCCAATTATTTCTCTATAATTGTAATGCCTACACGTGCTAAATTGATGTTTCTAAGCTATACATTTATGTGATATTACCACTTGGCTGTATCATATTGTTTCAAGAGTAATAGAAACTTGAGTGATTGGTCAACCGGATGGACTTCCTCTTGGAATCAAAACGGTTCCATGGAAAATCCATTTTAATCAGTATATCACCAGGATCGTCCTCTTAAATGTACATTGGCGATGGGTAAAAAATTCTTTGGTAAATACTTAATACGAAGCATAATTAACCTCTGGTATTAATATCAGAAAGTACAAGAAAGTATAGAATTGCATTACCGGTGTGTAGACAAAAATATATAGAGCACGGTCCATTGTCTTTTGTTTTTACCTCTCTAACATCGATTAAAGGTCTTTGAGAATGTAAGAATATAAACTGAGAAGGCGACCTAATCTGCACAGAGAGCGTGATACCATTCTTTGTTTTTCGGATATACATCTACTGTGAGGAGCACTCTAATACTGTCGGCACAATATGATATACCTGGGAAATATGATATACTTGATTACTCGGTTCTGATATCGATTTATTTGTGGATAAGTGTGCTAGTCAGCTCCGACATACAGTAGCAGGCCGTTGTCCATTTTTCCGCTTAAATATATATATATATTTTTTTTATTAGCTCTGAAATCAAAACCGGTACATTACTAATATACATTTCTTGCCAGAAGCGGTCAACAGTTTGAATGATGCTGACAAGGCCTGGTCATTGATATGGATTAGGAACATCCAGATGTCTTACCTGCAACATTAAACAGCTGCACCCTTGGAGTGTGGCGCTAATATTGCCTTATGTGATAAAGCAAGCGTCAGATCCGACATTCAATATTCAGCCGTCGTCCATAAAAAAAAATCCGCGTCATCAATCGAAAGACCTGTTCGAGTTTGATAAAACCCATATCAAACGAGCTTTTGTGGGTTTGATATGGATGTTATCAGGCAGTTTTAAATAGTCACAGGTTTATCAAACGAGTGTGATAAAATCAGATCAATGACCAAAGTTTAGATAATTTATTTCTCACTTCGCTGTATCACGGGAATGGTGAAACAGAATGAAAACTCCTACTGATACTCAGTAAAATGCATAACTTTTGGAGAATATTTTTTTTTAGTTATATGGGGATATTTTAATTATAACTTTTAGAGAAACTATTTCTAAGAACAGACTTTGATAGAGTATTTTATTTGCCCTGCTGTATAGGCTATACCTCTGGCGTTGTTTTCCGGTTGTATAATTGCCGCGTTTTGTTGTCGTCTAGTTAACACATAATAATGCATTGATACATTGTCACAGTATCGTTCTCTCGTCAGACATCTTCCACAATTTAAAAATATGGACGCATTCCGAATATGGCGAAAATCATTATTTCATCAAACACCTCCCACACAGAAGCTATATGGTCGTGCTGTTTTGCTTGTAGATATATCCCAATATTTTGCAGACAGACTGGCGCCTAACTCGCCACGGAGAATAGCTATAACCGACAAGAGTTGATTGTCTTCCAGAAAACAACCGTAAACAAACAACACTGAAGATAATAGGCGAGCAAGCCATCTTTTTATCTTTTTATCGGTCCATTCTGCCAAACTATAGCCACGTTCTTCATTGCCAAGATTCCCTGTTGAGATGTCTTTCTCACAGGCGTGAAGGATCAACTGATGCAGGAAAGGGAAGATAACACTATGACAACACGAGGAACTGTTCACTAACACTGAGTGACGAGCGATATGAAAACATGTGCGTTTCTGGAGAATTGCGTGTCAGAAAATCGGATAAAATATGGGAGAGGGAATCGGCGATTAAAATATGCTTTTTTAAATTTAGAAAATATACATCTGCCCCTGATAAAATCTACCTAATATAGCTCGTGTCATGGAAATAAGCTTATTCGTTATATATTTTCATTCTCATCATTTACGCGATAAAATTAAATGTAGAGTATCACTCTATTTTGAAATACATTTGTGCCTGTTTTTAGCACATATAATATATTTTTGGAGGATCTGAAAAAGGTGTTTCGTCAGATCGTATATCATATGGACGTTGAAAACAGCGCTGCTGTCCATTTTGACAAGGCTTATAATATTTTCAATATGCATTTTCAATGTTCTTGGTGTATTGGTTCATATACATATAATTTTATAATATATTTCTCATTTAATTCACATCAGACAGGCTGGTAGTTGGAAGACAAACGACGATTACTCGCAAAACTGAAAACATTAGACATGTGTGTTTACAGGCAATTGCTTTGTCTCGATAGGTATATACAACAGACGCTTCTAGCGAAAGTGGCGTTCCAAAAGATACTTTTCGTCGAGGAATTGGACACGGAGGAGACGAATTGATCTTTACTCCAATTTTGTCTGCATACTAGTCGATAAACCATGATGGCTCCCTCATCTTCAAATAATAATGTTTGTGACTTTCAACAAACAACGTGAAGGTAACCTCGAGCAGTGACACATATCCGTGTAAACGACTAATTTGTTAAGCCTTTTTTCTTCTTTGACTGGCCTTTTTCGTCAATTCTGAAAAAAATAAATTGTTTCTCTCTTTGCGTAATCTTCCGGCAAATATATCTGTACATGTCCGTGAATGGATATGGTTTCTGTATCATGGTAAAATTTAGCAATATTTAAATGTTAAATGTTGTGGAAATACCATATTTGTAAATCTGTTTCTTTAAATGTCGCAAACTAACAATTAATACTGGTAGGAAGTTGAAGAATTATATATTAAATTTCCAATTATTCCTCTATAATTGTAATGCCTGCACGTGTTAGATAGAAGTTTCTAAGCTATACATTTATGTGATATTACCACTTAGCAACATTATATTGTTTCACGAGTAATATAAACTTGAGTGATTGGTCAACCGGATGGACTTCCTCTTGGAATCAAAACGGCTACATGGGAAAATCCACTTTGATCAGTATATCACCAGGATCGTCCTCTTAAATGTATAAGCCTCAATGTAATTGGCGATGGGTAAAAAATTCTTTGGTAATTACATAATACGAAGCATAATTAACCTCTGGTATTAATAACAGAAAGTACAAGAGAGTATATAATTGCATTACCGGTGTGTAGACAAAAATATATAGAGCACAGGCCATTGTCTTTTATTTTTACCTCTCCAACATCGATTAAAGGTCTTTCAGAATGTAAGAATATAAACTGAGAAGGCGACCTAATCTACACAGACCGCGTGATACCATTCTTTGTTTGTCGGATATACACCTACTGTGAGGAGCACTGTAATACTGTCGGCACAATATGATATACCTGGGAAATATGATATACTTTACATGATTACTCGGTTCTGATATGGATTTATTTGTGAATAAATGTGCGAGTCAGCTCCGACATGCAGTAGCAGGCCGTTGTTCATTTTCCCGCTTATATCAGTGTTTTTTGTTTTGTTTTTTTTGTTAGCTCTGAAATCAAAACCGGTACATTACTCATATACATTTTCTTGGCAGAAGCGGTCAACAGTTTCAATGATGCCGACGAGGGCTGGTCATTGATATGGATTATAGGAACATCCAGATGTCTTACCGGCAACATTAAGAGCTGCGCACTTGAAGTGTGACGTTAATATTGCCTTATGTGATAAAGCAAGCGTCAGATCCGACATTCAATATTCAGCCGTCGTCCATAAAAAAACTTCCGCGTTATTTATCGAAAGACCTGTTCGAGTTTGATGGAACACATATCAAACGAGCTTTTGTGAGGCTTATATTTATGTTATCAGGCAGTTTTAAATAGTCACATGCAGGTTTATCAAACGAGTGTGATAAAATCAGATAAATGACCAAAGGTTTGATAATTTAAACATGTGAATTACGAAACAAAATGAAAATTCCTACCGATACGCAGTAAAACGCATAACTTTTGGAGAATATTTTCTTTGGAGTTATATGGGGATATTTTAATTATAACTTTTAGAGAAGCTATTTCTAAGAACAGACTTTGATAGAGTATTTTATTTGCCCTGCTGTATAGGCTATACGGCTCGCGTTGTTTTAATTGCCGCGTTTTGTTGTCGTCTAATTAACACATAATAATGCATTGACACATTGTCACAGTATCGTTCTCTCGTCAGACATCTTCCACAACTTAAAAATATGGACGCATTCCTAATATGGCGAAAATCATTATTTCATCAAACACCTCCCACACTGTATGATCGTGCTGTTTTGCTTGTAGATATATCACAATATTTTGCAGACAGACTGGCGCCTAACTCGCCACGGAGAATAGCTATAACCGACAAGAGTTGATTGTCTTTCAGAAAACAACCGTAAACAAACAACAACACGCGAAGATAATAAGCGAGCCAGCCATGTTTACACTTTTATCAGTCCATTCTGCCAACATGGCCACGTTCTTCATTGCCAAGATTCCCTGTCGAGGTGTCTTTCTCCCAGGCGTGAAGGATCAACTGATGCAGGAAAGGGAAGATACCCCTAAGACAACACGAGGAACTGTTCACTAACACTGAGTGACGAGCGATATGAAAACATGTACGATACTTGAGAATTGCGTGTCAGAAAACCGGATAAAATCGGCGATTAAAATGTATGCTTTTCAAATTTAGGAAATGTACATCTGCCACTGAAGTAAAAATCAACTTTATATAGCTCGTGCCATGGAAATGAGCTGATATTTGGTATATATTTTCATCATTGACGCGATAAAACAAAATGTAGACTATCACTCTATTTTGAAATGAAGAACATTTTTACCTGTTCTACTATAAAATACAGCTTTGGAGGATCCAAAGGTGTTTCGTCAGATCGTATATCATCTGAACGTTGAAAACAGCGATGCATTTTCAATATTCTTGGTTTAGTGGTTCATACATATAATTGTATTCTATATTTCTCATTTAATTCACATCAGACAGGCTGGTAGTTGGAAGACAGAAACGACGATTACTCGCAAAACTGAAGACATTAACCGTGTGTGTTAACAGACATTTGATGTGTCTCGCTAGATACAACAGACGCTTATTGCGAAAGAAAACCGTTCCAAAAGATAGTTTCGTCCAAGTGTCGGACACAGCGGAGACGATATGATGATATTTACTCCAATTTTGACTGCATATATCAGTCGATAAAACAGGGAGGCTCCCACGTCTTCAAATATTAATGTTCCTGGCTCCTTGGTGAGAGTCTCGAGCAGTGATACATTGCCATGTTAGACGATTCATGTGTTAAGCCATTGTTCTGTTTTGATGAGTTTTCTATTTCTCAATTCTGTGAAAATGTTGTTCCACTCTGTGTTATGCTTCAATCGACGGATTAGCATTCACTCGTGTTATATACTGACAAATATATCTGTCCCTGTCCGTCAAAGCTCAAAGCATTGTTTCTGTATCCTGAGAAAATAAGCTATATTTGTTTTAAATATTGTGCCAATACCTTATTTGTATATCTATTTCTTTAAATGTGGCAAAAATATTAAATATGGATGATAATTAATACTAATAGGTGGAAGAATTTTATATTAAATATCCAATTATTCGTCTATAATTGTGATGCCTGCACGTGTTAGATAGAAGTTTCTAAGCTATACATTTATGTGATATTACCACTTAGCAACATTATATTATTGTTTCACGAGTGATATAAACTTGAGGGATTGGTCAACCGGATGGACTTCCTCTTGGAATCAAAAAGGTTACATGGGAAAATCCATTTTAATCAGTATATCACCATCCTCTTAAATGTATATAAGCCTCAATGTAATTGGCGATTGGTAAAAATTCTTTGGTAATTACATAATACGAAGCATAATTAACCTCTGGTATTAATAACAGAAAGTACAAGAGAGTATCGAATTGCATTACCGGACTGTAGACAAAAATATATAGAGCACAGGCCATTGTCTTTTATTTTTACCTCCCCAACATCGATTAAAGGCCTTTCAGAAGGTAAGGATATAAACTGAGAAGGCGACCTAATCTACACAGACCGCGTGATACCATTCTTTGTTTGTCGGATATACACCTACTGTGAGGAGCACTCGAATACTGTCGGCACAATATGATATACCTGGGAAATCTGATATACTTTACATGATTACTCGGTTCTGATATCGATTTAGTGTGCGAGTCAGCTCCGACATACAGTAGCAGGCCGTTGTCCATTTTTCCGCTTACATCAAATTTTTTTTCTTCATATTTATTACCTCTGAAATCAAAACCGGTACACATTTTCTTGCCAGAAGCGATCAACAGTTTCAATGATGCCGACGAGGCCTGGTCATTGATATGGATTAGGAACATCCAGATGTCTTACCTGGAACATTAAGAGTTGCGCACTTGGAGTGTGACGCTAATATTGCCTTATGTGATAAAGCAAGCGTCAGATCCGACATTCAATATTCAGCCGTCGTCAATAAAAACATTTCCGCGTCATTAATCGAAAGATTAATTCGAGTTTGATGAAACCCATATCAAGCTAGCTTTTGTGGGTTTGATATGGATGTTATCAGGCAGTTTTAAATAGTCTCAGGTTTATCAAACGAGTGTTATAAAATCAGATAAATGACCAAAGGTTTGATAATTTATTTCTCGCTTCATTATATCACATATGAATGCCGAAACAGAATGAAAACTCCTACCGATACTCCACAAAACGCATGTTTTTGGAGAATATATATATATATTTAAATTATATAGGGATATTTTAATTATAACTTTTAGAAAAGCTATTTCTAAGAACAGACTTTGATAGAGTATTGTATTTGCTCTAGCTGTTGTATACGGCACGCGTTGTTTTCCGGTGGTAATCGCCGCGTTTTGTTGTCGTCCAATTAACACATAATAACACATTGATACATTGCCACAGTATCGTTCTCTCGTCAGACATCTTTCACAATTTAAAAATATGGACGCATTCCTGATATAGCGAAAATCAGATCATGCACACAGAAGCTGTATGATCGTGCTGTTTTGCTTGTAGACATATCCCAATATTTTGTAGACAGACTGGCGCCTAACCCGCCAACAGTTAATCGTTTTCCAGAAAACAACCGCGTAAACAAACAACACTGAAGAGAATAGGCGAGCAAGCCATGTTTTTCACTTTTTACCGGTCCATTCTGCCAACCTAGACACGTTCTTCATTGCCAAGATTCCCTGTCGAGATGGCTTTCTCCAAGGCGCGAATGATCAACTGATGCACGAAAGGGAAGATACAATGAGACAACATGAGGAACTGTTCAACAGCACTGAGTGACGAGCGATATGAAAACATGTGAGAATTGCGTGTCAGAAAACCGAATAAAAATATATGGAAGAGGAAATTGGCGATTAAAATATGCTTTTCAAATTTAGGAAATGTACATCTGCCACTGAAGTGAAGATCAATCTCGTATAGTTCGTGTCATGGAAATGAACTGATATATGGTACAAATGTTCATTCTCATCATTGGCGCGATGTTGTGAAATGTATAGTTTCACTCTGTTTAGATCTGATGCTCTTCTGTATAATACGGTTTTGGGATCTGAAAAAGTTGTTTCATGTGGCTTAAATTCCCATGCATTTTCAATATTCTTGTTTTTTTGACTTCATGCACAAAACTGAGTTTGTATTCTATTTCTCATTGAATCCACATCAGACAGGCTGGTATTCGGAAGACAGAAACAACGATTACTCGCAAAACTAAAGGCACTAACCATGTGTGTTAACAGACATTTGATTTGTCTCGATAGATACAACAGACGCTTCTTGCGAAAGTATACCGTTCCAAAAGTTTCGTCAAAGAGTCGGACACAGCGGAGAGGAAATGATCTTTACTCCAATTTTGACTGCATATATCAGTCGATAAAACATGGTGGCTCCCTCGTCTTCAAATAATGTTTCTGGCTTCTTGGAGATATCGAGCGGTGATACATTATCATGTTAACGACGCGTATGTTCTATTTTGATGAGCATTTTATTTCCCAATTCTGAGAAAATTTTGTTCCACTCTTTGCGCTACGCTTCAGTCGACGGATTAGCATACACTCATGTAATGTACCGACAAATATATCTGTCCATGTCCGCGCATAGATTGTCTCCATATCCCGGGAAAATCAGCAATATTTGTTATAAACATTGTGCAAATAAGGTATTTGTAAATTATTTATTTAATTAAATGCAACAAAAATAATATATATTAATAATAACTAATATTGGTAGGAAGTGGAAGAATTATATATTAAAGTCCAGTTATTTGTCTATAATTATAATGCCTACATGCACGTGCTAGGTGGAAATTCCTGAGATATTTCTTCTGTATAACGGTCACATAATTCATCATTTTCCACCAGATGACTTTATAGGGCTAATACATCATCGCTCTTGAATATTTGCGTCTAATACCGCTCAAGCCGGTGCTAGGCCGCGCGCGTGTGGTCATGCCACTCAAGATGTTCGCATGAACACTCACATTAAAAGAGTTGTAGAGATAAAAAAAACACCCCAGGGATAAGTTGTGGTTCTTGTGATGTTTTTAGAAATATGCAGTCATATTTGCTTGTGGGGTCATATGACTTCTTGTCAGTACGCTGGCATTTTTTTCACAACTCTTGTTATGTTGCGTTTAATTAATACATTTATGCGGTAAGTCCACTTTGCACTGTCATATTGTTTCAAGAATGAAATAAACCTGCATACAATTAAGTTATTGGTCAAATGGATGGACTTCCTATTGAAATCAAAACGGATACAGGAAACTTCTTCATATTCATGGTATGATTCCAAGAATATATTAAGTCTATTAATCAGTACATCACGATAATATTCCTAGTAATTGTAAAAGCCTTAATACAATTGGCGATGGGCAGAAAAATCTTAAGGAATTACATAATACGGAGCATAATTAACCTTTGGTTTTAATAATACAAAGTACAAGAGTCTAAAGAATTGCGCTACCGGTGTGTGAACCAACATATAGAGCACAGTCCGCTGTCTTTTGTTTTTAGCTCTCCAATATCGATTAGCGGTCTTTTTAGAATGTAAGAATATAAACTGAGAAGGCGCCCTAATCTGCACAGAACGTGTGGCCCCATTCTTTGTTTGCCGAATACACCAGCTGTGAGGAGCACTCTCAAACTGCCGGAGAACCGTGAGAAATATGACTTTGCATGCTTACTCTGTACAAATATCGTAATATTTTTTAGATAAATACAAGTCGGACCCGACATTCAGTAGCCAGTCGTCGTCCATTCTTTACCGTTTTTAACCATACATTTTCTTGTCCGAGGCGGTCAACATATTTCAACGGATTTGACAGTAAGAACATCCTGTCTTACCGGCAACATTTAGAGCTGCTTACTTGGGAGATTAGCGCTATTGCCTTATGAAAAGGCTATTTCGGTGATAGCAAGCGTCAGATCCGACATTCAATATTCAGCCGTCGCCATAAAAGAGTTCCCGCGAGAGACCGATTTCGCATCAGTGTTACCACCAATTCTAAGTGTGTATGAAATAAATATTGGAAAATATACAAGAGAGAAGCGGTCAACAGTTTTCAATGATACCAGTACGACATGATTATGTTCTTTACAAAACATCGCTGACCAGTATATTCTTTATCCCGCACGGAAATTCGTCATAGACGACGGCTGTCTATTGAATGTCGGATATGACATCTGTACACTGAATACTTTTTCGCAACTGGATTTCCAACAAGTTTATCTTCCTCGCGCTTATTGTGGTTGTTCATATGAACAGCATGACGAGTCATTACTACACGATCTTCATACGGCCTTAGTCCTGGTCTTCATTTATATATAAAGGGAAAGTTCATTTCATATTACTGTGTTGAATGATGGGAATAGACATGAGAATAAGCCAGTTTCACGATAAGCTATGAGGTTGACGTTGACTTCAGTGGCAGATGTAATAAATTAGTTTTTTGAGACGAGCTATGAAGCTGATTTTCATTTCAGCAGCAGATGTAATAAATTTGAAAATTCTACTCGCAAATTCCCGTTTCCGTATTTTTTTTTCCGGTTTTCTGACACATGAAATTATCGCGAATTGTAGATGTTTTCATATCGCTCGTCATTCGGTGCGACTGAGCAATTTCTCGCGTTCTGTTGTCTTAGGTGTATATTTCCTTTCCTTCAACGGTTGATCCTTCACGCCTGTGAGAAAGCCAAATCGACAGGGAATCCTTGGCAGGAAAGCTTGGGGCCTGATTGAATGAACGATACCAGTGACAAATGAAAGTGATGGCTTGCCTGTCTATTCATTTCAAGTGTTGTTTGTTTACGGTTGTTTTCTAGAAAAACAAATGACAATCTTCCGTGGCGAGTGTAGCGCCTCTCTGTCGCCAAATATGACGAAATGCAAAACAGTACGTCCCATATAAGAGGGATATCATTCATGGGATGTTTCTTTGTAAATAGAGTTGCTTGAATTTCTCATGAGTAACATCTATGTTAAGTCTATACTAAACTAACACTATACTAACAATATTTGAATGTGTACTCATTGCGCACCTCTTTTGACAGACCTACATGAATATTTGTTCTATATGAAGACGACTATATGCAGAAATTTATATATGGTAGCGGAGAGAGAAGACGCCCTTGGTATAAACTCATATAGATCATTGCTGATGTGAGGCATTCACTAACAGCGTATATTTATAGCAATGAGTACAAAATGTACACAGATATTGGCAGGCGTCAGACCCGACATTCATTATTCAGCCGTCGTCCATAACAGAATTTCCGCGTCAGTAATCAAAGGACCTACTTCGTATGACAGCACCAATTCCAGATATGTATGAAATAAAAATATTAAAAACACAAGATGATTTCCTGCAAGAGAGAAGCTGTCAACAATATTTAATGATGTCAGGAAGACATGATGATATTCTGTACAAAAAAAATCCTAATCTCTGACCATTATTCTTTATCCAAATGAATTTCCAAATCGTTTTCCAGAATATGTATCTCAGTCACACTCTGATTTGATTGTAACTTGATATATATGTTCTCGTATAAATACGCCTATATGAAGAAATTGGAAGAAAAAAATCATTTCATGTCCTTTCTCTTCCGACTAACGCTATAATATACGATCTCCAAAGCCTTTCTGTATATTTTATTTCTCCCGCGCTTTGAATTGTCTCGTATTTATCTCAACATAATTTGATAGCGTAATCAAAGTAGATAATATTTCCTACGGTTTGCCAACAATATCGGAGTGTTTCTCTTATAGTGGGTGTATCCGGCAAACAAGAATGGTATCACGCGTTATCCCCAGAGTATTACGTCGCCTATTTAACATATGCATGTATATATTGTTAATCTATATGCATGTAGCTAAAAAAAAAATCGCCAGTTAATGTGTGCATTTCCCCCTTATTTTACTGGGGTTTTTTTTTGTCTGGTGGGGGTTTGTCAGTGTATGTTTTAACAGTATTTTTGTTATTATGAGATTACACTATCTTAGTGTAGCACAGATTCTTGTGCAGAAAACGGATCGAGTCCCGAGCGGGATTCGAACAATGCAGTGGATGTTTTGTCTCGTATAGTGGTTTTGTCTGTATCCTAGACCCGATGGGATCGTATATGCCAGTCTATCAGGACGCCGAAAAGGGTTGCTCTCCATTATGACCAGAAAGTTCAATTCCCATGCATTTTCAATATTTGTCATCACACGCAGCACTGTAGTTGTATTCTATTTCTCTTGTAATCCACATCGAAAAGTCTGATAGTTGAAGACGAAAACGATGAGTACTTCCGAAACTATCAGCATTAGCAGACAACTAACTTATCTGGATAGAACAACAGAACAACGCTCCACACGATAGTTTCCTTTCGCGTCGAAGAGTCAAACACATTGGAGACGGAATTTTGAATGCATATACGTATTAGTCGATAAAATATCGTGACCCCCTCATCTTCAAATATTTTTGTTTCTCGCTCCAGTCAGAACATAATGATGATGGTGCCATTGTTCTGGTTGGTGAACCTAATATTTCCCAGTTTGACGAGATTGATGTATCACTCTCTCCTGTCTATATAAATGTCTTACACTTCAATCGACTGATCAGCATAGCACAATCATGGAATCTAGAGACAAATCTATCTGTCCATGTCATTTGTTTTTCCGTAATCCAGAAAATTGTCAATTTGTAAAAAATATTATACATCCTTCAATATACATGAAAATTATTTATTTCTTTAAAATGATACATTACATGCAAAATACTGGTAGAGGAGGGGTATAATTATATATTAAATATCCAATTGATTGGTATGATATTGTAATGCGTGCACGTGTGTTCAATGAAATTTTAAGCTTTACATTATTTCCACTTTGCGGTATCGTATTGTTTCACCGAAAATATAAACCTCCATAGGGGATGGACTTCCCCTTATAATCAACATGGGCAATGGAAATTCCATCACAAGCATGGTATGGTTCCAGAATCATCCCCTTAAACCTCCTAGCATAACTTATTTAATTGACGATGGGCAAGAAAATCTGAAGAGGTTAGATAATACGAAGCTTAATTAACCTCAAATGTTAATAGCAAAAAAGCACGATAAACTGTAGCATCGCGGTATGTGTCGAGCACACTCGGTTGTCTTTTGTCTTTAGCTCTCTAAAGTCGATTAACGGTTTTGTTAGATATAAGGATCTTAACTGAGAACGCCACTTAATAATCCGGGTATAACGCGTGGTCCCATTCTTGCTTGCCGGATACACCCACTGTGAGGAACATTGCCGGCAAACCGTGAGAAATATGATATACTTCGATTACCCTGTATTAATATCGAAATATTTCCGGACCGATCCGAAATTCAGTAGCCAGCTGACGGTCCATACAGATTTTTGTTGTCCATCGATCTTGCAGGCCAATCACCAAACTTGAGGCGCTTGATATTAGCAGATATGATACCAATATCGAAATGTCGCGTGCCGAAATATCGCTTAACGAAATGTCGCGTGCCGAAAAGACCTGATACAGTTTGGTGGTGATTAGACTGCGATATCTCTGGCGTTATGCTCCCGGTAGTTTATTTGTCTAATGCTCCGTATAAAGGTTTTCGATCTGAAAATGTATTTTCGTAAAATAGTATATATATTAGCGTATGTGAACGCTGAAAAAAATGGTTGCTGTCCATTGTGACCAGAAAGCTTAAATTCCCGTACATTTTCAATATTTATCATCATCACTTAGATTGTATTATATTCCTCATTTAATTCGCTTTGAAAAGTCTTATACATGAAGACGAAAACGATGATTACTAGCAAAAAAAACATGTCTGGATATAGAACAACAGAACAACGTTCTAATGGAACATCCCTTTCGCGTGGAAGAGTCCGACACATCGGAGACGGAACGATTTTGAATGCATGTATGAGTCAATAAAATATATACATGACACCGTCAACTTCAAATATTAATGTTTCTCTCCCCAGTCAAAAAATAGAGATGGCGCCGAGCGGGGATAACCACTCATTTGTTCATTGTTCTTGTGTATTACAACACATATAAGGGAAGTGGGAAGAGGTGCCGACATACTGACTGCGTCACATGACTTCACAGAATAGTCTTCTGGTTAACCTATATTCTAAAGCACATACCAAGAATCTAACGATTCGTGATATGTGTTGTATCTCAGGTACGCTTTTATTGTACCTGTTCATGTGGCAACTTGGATGATATGACCACACGGCCCCTAGCACCGGCATAAGCGGTATTAGATACAAATCTATAGAGCTATGATGGAAATGCTCTGACAACTCGTATACTGGTACTTCCCAATTCGACGAGAATGATGTGCCACTCTTTGCTGTCTATCTATGTTAGGGAGAGAGAGAATTAAGGTTTAACGTCGCGTTCAGCTATATTTCAGCTACATAGCGACGATCTATCTATGTGTTATACTTCTATCGACTGATTACCATGATACAATATAGAATCTTGCGAAAAATATATCTGTCCATGTGCATGAATTGTGTTTTTCCATATTCTGGAAAATTAGCAATATTTTGTTTTAAATATTGTACACACATCAATGTATTTGGGAAGTATTTATTTTGTTAAAATGCTACAAAATGATAAATTACATGCAACATACTGGTAATAGTGGAAAAATTATATACTAAACATCCAATGCATTATATAATGGTCTATATTTGTAATGTGTGCACGTGCGTGCGAAGAAATTTATAAGCTACGACAAAAGAGAGGATTACAATTTCGACATCGTAAACTATCCCTATCTGAAAAGTAATCTACCGAAGGGACCTGCATATGGCGTATACATATCTTGCCTATAGTAGCATTTACTAAATCCTGTCTTAAATGGGACGATTTTAATCAACATCACAAACATTATTGCAGAAGCTTGTAAAACAGGGCTACATCATCAAGCACGTCCACTCGAAGTTTCTCAAATTTGGCGATACATATCTCATGCCGATAGCAAAATACGAGCGTAGCGTGCAAGATCTTTGGCGTTACATTTCGTAACTTGTGTCTAATTCCGCTTGACCCGGGGCTAAGAGCCGTATATGAACCTATTTCAAGATCCTCATAGTGTTCATATGAACAGTCACAATCAAAGTGTGACTGAGATACATCAGTCTCTAGATGACGACTTTACAACGGGTATTATATGGATTAAGAATACTGATCAGCGATACGGATTTGATATTTTTGAAACATCATGATGTCTTGCCGGTATCACTGGAAACTGTTGACCGCTACTTTCTTGCAGGAAACTGGCCTGTTTAAACTATGATTTTTTTTATTATTATTTTGTGCTCATGCTGTTATATATAATATGAAATAGGTCTTTGGATTATGGACACGGATATTCATTAATGGACGACGGCTGAATAATGAGTGAGGGACCAGACGCTTGTAATTCAATGATGCCAGTACGACAGGATGATGTTCTAATTGCGCACCTCTTTTGGCAGACCTACATGAATATTTGTTCTATATAAATACGACTATATGCAGAAATTTATATATGATAGCGGAGAGAAAAGGCACCCTTGGTGGAATCCACTAACAGAGTATAGTTATCCCAATGGGTACAAATTGTGCACAGCTATTGGCAAGCGTCAGAACCGACATTCATTATTCAGCCGCCGTCCAAAACAGATTTTCCGCGTCAGTAATCAAAGGATCTATATTCGTATGACAGCATCAATTCCAAATATGAAAGAAATTAAAATAACAAAACACACAAGATAGTTTCTCCCAATGAGAAGCGGTCAACAATTTACAATGATGTCGGCAAGACAGGCTAATGTTCTTTACATAACATTTTAATCACTGTCCTTATTCTATATCCAAATGAATTTCCAAATCGTTTTGCAGAGTATATATATCCCAGTCACGTTTTGATAGTAACTTGATATATGTTCTCGTATGAATACGCCTATATATGCAGCAATTTTTAGAAAAAAAATCATTCCGAAACCGTTCATTCTCATCCGACCAACGCTACAGATGATCTTTTCAGAGCATTTCAGTATATTGTATTTCTCTCGCGATTTGAATTGTGTCTCCAGAATAAGGTTTTGTATTTTTGTATGGACCCGAAAATCTTTATGGAACGACGACTGCTTGCTCAATGTCGGATCTCATTATCGTATTTATCTAATAATAATCTGATTTTAGAACGTAATAAAAGTATATAATATTTCTCGAGGTTTATCGACAATATTAGAGTGTTTCTCACAGTGGGAGTATCCGGCAAACAAGAACAGTACCCCGCGTTACTCCCAGAGTATTACGTCGCCTGCTCAGTTTTGATCCTTGTATTCTAAAAGACCTTAGAGAGCCAATGTTATAGTCTCTCTTGCTTTTTGTTTTTAACACCAGAGGTTAATTAAGTTTCGTATTATCTAACCTCTTCAGATTTTCCTGCCCATCTCCCAGTAAATTTGTGTAAGCTATTAGGTTTAAGTGGATGATTTTTTAATTCCTACCATGCTTGTGATGGAATTTCCTTTATCCATTTTGATTATAAGCGGAAGTCCATCCGTTATGGAGATTTGTATTATCGATGAAACAATATGATACTGCAAAGTGGAAATAATGTAAATCTTATAAATTTCTTTGCACACACGGTCACGTGCACGCATTAAAATTATGGACCATTGTATGATCAATTTGATATTTAATATATAATTATTCCCCTCCTATCAATATATGTTGTTGTTGTTTTGTTGGGGTTTATTTTTTTTTTTTTTCGTATTCTAAAGAAATAAATAATTTCCAAATAGATTGATTGGAGCACAATTGATTTTCTATAATACGGAAAAGAGATAATGCATGCACATGGACAGATATATTCGTTGCTAGATTCCATTATGGTACTTTGCTAATCAGTCGATCAGTCGATTTTGAGACAGCAAAGCGAGACACCTCATTCTTGAAGAATTGGGAAAGGAAGGCTCATCAAACCAGAGCAAAGGCTTGAAATAAATGATTTGGTTTACATGGCAATGTATCAACGCCCGGCGCCGTCTCATTTTGTCATGACGCGAGCTAGAAAGATTGATATTTGAAGATGAGGGAGCCATGCAATGTATTTTATCGACTCCTATACATGCATCCAAAGTAAATTTGGAGTAAAAATCTAGTTAGTCTCCAATGTGTCTGACCCTTCGACGCGAATCTATGCTATCTTTCGGAACATTGTTTTGTTGTTCTATATGCGGACAAGTTATTTGTCTGTAATTGTTGATAGTTTCGCGAGTACTCATTCTTTTCGTCTTCAGTTATCAGACTTTTCGACTGAGATGACATCAGATATAGAATACAATCACAGTGCTGCGCGTATGCTGCCAAATAAGCTTTCTTTATACTCACCTTGAACAACAGCCCTTATTTTCAGCGTCCAAATACACGCTGATGTAAATATAGATCTGACGAAAACACTTTTTTTTTCAGGTTCAAAAACCTTTATCAGTAGAGCATTAGGTTGAAACTGTTCTAGAGTGAAAGTACATTTTATATTACTGTATGAGAGTGAACATATATGCCATACCATTTCATAATACAAGATATGAGGTTGATTTTAACTTTACTGGCAGATTTAATATATTAATTTCATGAAATGAATTTGATTTTCATTTCATCACCAGATGTAATAAATTTGAAAAGAGAACTATTTTTTAATCACATATTTCCTTTGCGTATTAAACCCGAGTTTCTGACACATGCAAATCTCACGAATCGTACATGTTTTCATATCGCCCGTCACTCAGTGCTGTTGAGTAGTTCCTTGTGTTGTATTGTCTTAGGTGTATCTTCTCTTTCCTTCAACAGTTGATCCTTCACGCCTGTGAGAAAGCAAACTCGACAGGGAATCCATGGCAATAAATCTTGGGACCTGGTTGAATGAATGATACTGGAGACAAATGAAAGGTATGGCTTGCCAGTCTGTTCACTTCAAGTGTTGTTTGTTTACGGTTGTTTTCTAGAGAGACAAGTGACTCTATATTTTCCGTGGTAAGTTAGGCGCCTCTCTGTCGCCAAATATGACGAAATGCCTACAAGCAAAACAGCACGGCCATGTAGGATGGATATCATTCATGGGATGTTTCTTTGTAGATAGATTTCCTGGAATTTCTCATTAGTAACATCAATGTTAAGTTTGGCAACACTGCATACCAACAATATTTGAATGTGTACTAATTGCGTAACTCTTTTGGCAGATATACACTAATGTTGGTTCAAAATGAATACGACTCTATGCTGAAATTTTAATATTATATACCGGAGAGAAAAGGCGCCCTTGATGTACTCTCATATATCATTGTTGATATGAAGCACCCACAGCGCGGGTACAAATTGTGCACAGCTAACATTGGTAAGCGTCAGACCCGACATTCAATATTCAACCTTCGTCCATAACAGAATTTCCGCGTCAGTAATCAAAGGACCTATTTCGTATGACAGCACCAATTCCATAAATGTATGAAATAAAAATAAGGGGGAAGCGATGATTTTTTTACATAAAATTCTAATCGTTGGCCATTATTCTTTATCCAAATGAATTTTCAAGTCGTTTTCCAGAGTATGTATTCCATTTACGCTTTGATTGTAACTTCGTAGAAAAAAAAAATCATTTCGCAGCCGTTCATTCTCATCTGATCAACGCTATAGGTGGCTATAGACGGTATTTCCAAAGACTTTGAGTACGCGAAAAATATTTACGAGTCAACCACCTACTACTCAATGTCGGACCTGATTTTCAAATTTATCTAAACATAATTTGATATAACGTAATCAAAGTATATATAATATTTTTCGAGGTTTGCCGACAAATTATAGTAGAGTGTTCCTCGCAGTGGGAATATCCGGCAAACAAGAATGATATCACGCGTTATTCACAGAGTATTACGACGCCTTCTCAGGTTCGATCCTTACATTCTAAAAGACATTAGAAAGCCAAAGACAAAAGACGGCTGACTGCGCTCGATATTTGTATGTCCATATACCGTAATGCTATATGGTATCTTGCTTTTTGTTATTAACACCAGAGGTTAATTAAGCTTCGAATTATCTAACCTCTTCAGATTTTCCTGTCCATCGCCAAGTAAATACGTTTAAGCTATAAGGTTAAAGTGGATGATTCTGGAATCATACCAGGTTTGTTTTGGAATTTCCTTTATCCATTTTGATTATAAGGGGAACTTCATCCGGAGCGAATGCTATATATTGTCGATGAAACTGCAAAGTGGAAATTATGTAAAGCTTACAAAGTTCTTTGCACACACGTGCAGGCATTACAAATACAGACCATTCTATGATTAACTGGATTTTAAATACATATTTATTCCCCTCCTACCAGTATTTTGCCTATATATTTGTTATTATTATATTGCAATTTCAATAAATAAATAATTTCCAACTACATTTCGAACAGATATTAATTTTCTAGAATACGGAAGAACATAATGCTTGCACATGAACATATATATTTGTCGATATCAGTCGATCAGTCAAAGTTAGAAACACCATTCTTGTCGAATTGGGGGAAAGAAAGCGCATCAAACCAACAAAGGATTAAATAAATGAGTGGTTTAAATTGCAACGTTTTACCGCTCGGCTCCATCTCATTTATTTCCGACTGGGGTGAGAAACATTATTATTAGAAGACGAGAAGATGCAACGTTCTCCTGTTGTTCTATATCCAGACAGGTCAGTTGTCTGTTAATGTCGATAATTTCGCGAGTGCCGGTGTGGAGGCTAAGAATGTCCGGTGGCTACGAGTGTCCGGCTCCTAACTTTTAACCCAGGTAGGACATTTTTTTCCGCATTGGAGATAAGCGTCCGCCCTCAGTTGCAATAGAAATGGATATGAAAAAAGGAGACTAATCCCCAGGGCACTCTTAGCCGGTACTTATCATTTTCCTCTTCAACTATCAGACTTTTCGACGCGAATAGAATACAATGACAGTGCTGCGAATGCTGCCAAATAAGCTTTATGTATGCTCACATTGCAGCCCTATTTTCAGCGTCCAGATACACGCTGATATAAATATAGGTATATTTATTTATTTATTTATTTATTTATTTGACCATATTTATACAGGGTAGCCTGTTCAGTGAAAAACACTGATCTCCCACAGGGCCCTGTTACATGCTCACAGCCACACCACAGTAATAAACTATAACACTATCACAGAATTATGTAAAAATAACATAAAAATACACCATAAGAATATGAGACAGAACTATATACAGATATTGATACCCCATTGGTCCGATGATCCTTTTAAGGGGCATTTAAAAATTTAAAATATAATCTTTTAAAATGACCAGATGTAGCTTGTGTAACTACTAGAGGCAAGGAATTGTACAACATTGCACCTCTGTAATTCAGAGTACGTTTCCCTGTTTCAAGATGGTTCTGAGTGAGTGATAACAGGCCATTTGCTGCCGATCTTGTATTGTAGTTGTGCAACTCCTTAACTCTAGTATACTTACTATTCAAATACGAAGGACCTTCGCCGTTGACACACTTATGTACAAACTGGCACACATGAAAATCTTGTCTATTAGAGAGTTTGTGCCAGTGAAGCTGTCTCAACATAACATCAATGTGGGCACGTTTGCCCTCATGAAGGATTATCCTAGCTGCTCTATTATGCAGAAGTTGCAGTTTGGAGTGTAAGGTCTTGCAGCAATTAGACCAGATTATGTCACAATAGTCGAAGTGAGGGAGGATAAGCGTGTTATACACAGTAAGCAAAGCACGATGGTTTAGGTATTTTCTGACTCGTGCCAGAACAGCAATACGCTGGGAAATCTTACTGGTTAGTTTGCTCATGTGAATTTTCCACGTGAGCTGTGGGTCAAACCAAAGACCCAAGTATTTGAAAGAATCGACATTTTCCAGTGGTTCTCCGTTGACCTTAATCTCCATATTTCCGGCCCCAGTCAGTCTTTGACTGGTCCCAAATAGCATAGTTTTGGTTTTATTAATATTTAAACTGAGTCTGTTTTGAGCTAACCATTCACTTACAATTGTCATTTCCATATTCAAGACACGTGCAATTTCCTTACTGTCTTTCACGGGGAAAAATAATGCGGTGTCATCCGCATATAGAACAATTTTGCAATTTTGTATTTCACTCGAAAGGTCATTAATATAAATAATAAATAGCAGCGGACCAAGTATTGACCCCTGTGGAACGCCACACGTCACCTGTTGGGATTCTGAGTTGTGGCCGTTCACATTAGTAGTTTGTTTCCTATCAAATAAGTAATTTGAGAACCAATCACTTTCCAGTCCCGCCACTCCAAAACTGCCGAGTTTTGAAAGTAATAACTTATGATCCACGGTATCGAACGCCTTTTTCAGGTCCAGAAAAACAGCACCCGTTAGGAGGCCAGCTTCCATGTTTTCGAGCAGATAATCCGTGACATCCGACAGAGCGGTAGCAGTGGAGTGTTTGGGGCGGAAACCTGATTGAACCGTATTTAACAGATTATGTTTGACAAGAAAGTCATACAGCTGATTATGAACTGCTCTCTCCATGATTTTCATGATGACTGGCAAAACTGAAATGGGTCTATAGTTGTTCAGGTTATCTTTGTCACCATCCTTATGTACTGGTGTGACTTTGGCCTGTTTCCATTCTTCAGGGAGAGTTCCAGTTTTCAGAGACAGATTAAAAATGTTGGTTAATGGTGCAGCAATACATGGTGCAGCACTTTTCAAGAGCCTACTGCTCAGGCCATCAAGTCCAGTGGCCTTAACAACAGATAATGTACGCAACTGTCTGAAAGTAAATTCAGTACTAACATCCGTAAAGCCAAAGTGAATGCCATTTTCGCTCTCACGGAAATCTGCAGCAGCTGTTCTGGTTTGCCCAAAAACAGCAGCTAACTTTGTTCCAATATTTGTGAAGAAAGTATTAAATGCATTTGCAACAGATTTTGGGTCAGTGATTACTTCATCATCCAATTTGACGCCATTGACAGCGCTACATTTAGACTTTGTTGGAAGTATTGTTTTCAAAGTTTTCCAGAGCTTCCGAGAGTCATTTTTGTTCTCTGTTATCAGATTATCATAATACTCCTTCTTAAGAGTTTTACATAAATTATTGCATTGGTTTCTTAAACGTTTGGCATTTTTCCAGTCACATTGCTCGTTTGATTTCTGCGCCCTACTGTGATAGTAGTCACGCTCGTGCATTAGAGATATGAATTCATCGGTCATCCATTCAGGGTTTCGATTTTTGACTCGTATTTGCACAGTGGGGGCATGGTTATCACATATGGGCACAACACATAGGTTAAAACTCTTCTTCATTTCTAACTAGAGTAAAAGTACATTTTATATTACCGTTTGAGAATGAATATATGCCAAACAGGTCATGATATACAAAGCTATGAGGTTGGTTTTCATTCCATCAGCAGATGTAATAAATTTGAAAAGTAAACTATATTTTAATCACACACGCCATTTTCCGTTATTTTATCCGATTTTCTGACACATGGAATTTCTCATGTTTATATATATCGCTCGTCACTGCTATTGAAGAGTTTCTTGTGTTGTATTGTCTTAGGTGTATACCTTCTCTTTCCTTCAACGGTTGATCCTTCACCCCTGTGAGAACGCCAAATCGACAGGGAATATTTGGCAATAAATCTGAGGGCCTTATTGAATGAATGGTATACCGGTGACAAATGAAAGGAATGGTTTGCCAGTCTATTCACTTCAAGTGTTGTTTGTTTACGGTTGTTTTCCAGAAAGACGAGTGAGTCTGTATTCTCCGTGGCAAGCTATAGGCGCCTCTTCGTCGCCAAATATGGCGAAATGTCTACAAGTAAAACAGCGCGACTCTGTGAGGGATATCATTCGTAGGATGTTTCTTTGTGGATAGAGTTGCTTGAATTTCTCACTTTATTAACATATTCGTTGAATTTTGCAACACTCTATTCGAATTCGAATGGGTATAATTGTGTACCTCTTTTGGCAAACCTCCATGACTAATTATTCTCTTAAAGGACTGCATGCAGAATTTACAAGAAAAAAAATATCATTTCAAAGCCGTTCCTTCTCATCCAACAAATGCTATATTGACCTTTCTTTCTTGCCTTGGATAGTCCGTATAGGTGAAGCCGTGGAGGATATCCACCTCCATTGGATTTGAAAGAAACTATACCGACAGTCGTATGTTTTTGATTGAAATTGTAGTTTAAGGGCCGCTTCCCATACGGATTTCGCGGCCCATCAACTCAATGTTTTATTTAAATTTCACGGTACATTTCTTAGTTAATTTAACAGTCGTATGGGACATCTTACTTAAATTTACACTTCTATGAAAGATAACCTCAGCCGTCTCTACAGGGCGAGTAAAAAAATGTCCACCTGTGGTTTTGTTAGTTTATTCATCTGAATATATATAGAGAAAGTGCATTCTCTACATAATGTGAAAATGCATGAAAACGGACACAGGAATGAGACACATGTTTAGCTGATCTCTGTTGTATTTATAACTTTCTCTCCGAGAGTTGTTACTTGGCATTGAAAAAATTTGGAACAGAAATATCTGAAAATAGATAACAGTGAAGAGTCTCATTCCTGTTTCTTCCCCAACTGCTGTGTTCACTCATTTCTGCATTATGGAGAGAATGCACTTTCCTTTCGTGAGCGCCAGTAGTATATATACACAATATATGTATATTTTCTTCCAAGACTATAACATACCATGGTTGAATATAGTGGCGAGATGAAATACCCTTCTAAGTGTTATATTCATATACACAATAAATTATAACTTCATATGAATAAATGAACAAAACCACAGGTGGACATTTTTTTTTACTCGCCCTCTATATATGGCCATTTTCAGCAAAATGTAGAGCTCATTGTTCGAAGTAAAATGCTTTTCACCGCACGTAAATTCACCAAACGGTTCCAGATATCCTAGTGATTCAGGTATCTTTCGGAAATGAGTTTGCTGATATCATCACTCAGGAAAACCAAGTTAATAAGCTAGTTTCATGCTGGAATATTCTCAAAGCTATAAGTCTGATCTCTTTCAGTCCTATCATATTGATAGCTGCTAGCATTATACACATCACCACACCATTTTATTTTAGGAAAGTGCCCATTATTTTTAGAAATATTGTTGCCATAGCAAGATTTTGCCAAGGGCTGTGTTCGGGCAATTAATTATACAGGTTATGAAATGCAGGAACCAGGGTTGAGATAATTTTACGTTGAATTTGCAACCAATATCCCGACCAATCAGAAATTTTACCTAGATTGACAAGATAAAATTATACAAATTTCCTTCTGTTTTAACTGTTGCCACTTATCAATGGAATATGGAAGATGGAGGTATCTTCCTTGATACGCATGTGATGATGTCAGCATGTGCCTTGATTGCTCTACAGGACGTGGTACCCATACATAGGGAATTATGTCAAGATTATACTTCCGTTCCGTTTTGAGATATTTTAGCGCGTGAGGGGTTATATAGTTTAGATGTCGAATTCCACTGATTCCATAGATGGGGGTGGCTTACAAAATTTGCTGTAGCATATTTATTCATTTGAGCTTGGCTATAATATTAAACCCAGTACTGCTTTAGATAATACCCTATCTGCGGTGTCAAATGTTTTTAAATAGGCCTTCCTTTTGCTTAAAATTAATTAAATGGTATCACTTCCTCCAAAGATTGTTGTTCGTTGTAAGAATATCGCATTAAATGTTGTTACCTTGTTGAATAATATCATGGCTAACTTTTATCGCGTTCTGCTTTAGTCCCCGACAAAAATGGAACAGTGGCGACCCTGCGCTCTGCATATGACACAATCCAACAGCGATGCACACGTGACCAGCCCGGACCGTTGAAAAGTGCTCGTCCCAGAACACAGTTTGCGATGACGTTGTGTGTAATATCTCTCAGATTGTATTGGAATTGTTCACCAAAGACATGCTATAGCGGGTAACTCGGTCGCGCATATCGGTGTGTTACACTGTCACCCTGGCTTGAAAATGTATTAGTTGATAAAACTTGTGCTTAAAATGTTGCATATATTAGCTATATACTACACATAGCATACGCTCCCGGTAGTATCTAATGCTCTATATAAAGGTATTGGATCTGAAAAATGTATTATCGTCAGATCGAATATAAGCGTATCTGGACGATGAAAAAGGGTTGCTGTCCATTGTGACCAGAAAGCTTAAATTCGCACATATCTTCAATATTTGTATATGCAACACTGAGACTGCATTCTATTTCTCATTTAATCTGATAGTTGAAGATGAAAACGACGAGTACTCGTGAAATGATGTATGACATCTGTCATTGAAGTTAAAATCAACCTCCTAGCTTGTATCATGAAACGGTTTGGCATATATTTTCACTCTCACACAGTAATATATAAAGTGAACTTTCGCTCTAGTTAGAAATGGAGGACAGTTTTAACCTCTTGCTCCACTAATATAGGTTTCTTTTTTTCGTCAAATGTATATTTGTATCAGCGTATATCTGGATGCTGAAAAATAGAGCTGCTGCCCAAGGTGATCATATAGAAAGCGTATTTGGCAGCATACGCAACACTATGATTGTAGTCTACTTCTCATGTAATCCATGTCGAAAAGTCTGATAATTGAAGACGAAAACGAGGAGTACTCGCGAAACTATCAGCATTAGCAGACAACTAACTTGTCTGGATAGAACAACAGAACAACGGTCCAAAAGAACAACGATTTCTTTCGCGTTGAAGAGTCAGACACATTGGAGACTGACTGATTTGTACTGATTAATTTTGAATGTGTATACATTTACGATTCAATATAATATTCACGTTGCTCGTCCCAGCCGTAAAATAATGAAGAATGCGCCATACTTCCGGTTTGATGAACGTACAATTTCCCAATTCGACGAGACTGATGTACATTACTCTTTATTGTCTATCATTATACTTCATTAGACTGATTAGCATAGCACAATTATGGAATCTTGCGACAAATATATCTGTCCATGTGCATGCATTGTGTTTCCCATATTTTAGAAAATTGGCAATATTTTTTTTTTAATTGTACACACATGCAATGTATTTGGAAAGCATTTATTTTGTTAAAATGATAAAATATATGCAAAATACCGGTAGGAAGTGGAATAACTGTGTATTAAATCTTCAATTAATCATGTAATGGTCTATATTTGTAATGCGTGACGTATGTGTGAAGAAATTTATAAGCTTTACATTAATTCCACTTTAAGGTATCCTATTATTTCACCAATAATATAAACCTCGGCAACGGATGTACTTCCCCCTTTAATCAAAATGGATACAGGAAATTCCATCGTAAACATGAGATGATTCCAGAAATGTATTAAATCCATAAATCATTTGATCATCAGAATCAGCCACTTAAACCTAGCAGGATGTTTCACAGTGTAGGAATATAATTATATTATAAACCTAGAGCTTATAAACGCATATGCCTTTATTAAATGGTGATGAACAGGAAAATCTGAAGACGTTAGATAATTCGAAGATTAATTAACCTCTAGTGTTAATAACAAAAGCGAGGGAGACGGTATATGGACGAGCGCAGTCAGCCGTCTTTTGTTTTAGCTCTCTAAATTCGATTAGCAGTCTTGTTAGATAAAAGAATCTTAACTGAGAAGGCGACATAATAATCTGGGCATAACGCGTGGTCCCATTATTGTATGGCGGATACACTCTAATATTGTCGGCAAACAATGAGAAATATGATATACTTTGACTTATATCGAATTATTTCTAGAGAGTTAGATCCGACATTCAGTAGCCTGCCGTCGGAACATACAGATTTTTCACGTCCATATGCTTTAGAGACCTTTTTTTTTCAAACAGGCATATTACTATATATATTTTTGCCAGAGGCCGTCAGTTCAATAATACCGGCAAGACTGGTAAGAGATACGGATTTTACAACAGTAACGTTATAATGTCTTGCCGTCATCATTGAAAACTGTTGACCACTTCTCTCCCGCAAGAAAGTAACAGTGTATATACTTTTAATGTATGTCTGCTCGGAATTCTTCTGATGAAGAAGGTCTCTCGAAGAATTATGACTCTCCACCAGCTAAAATAGAAGGAAATTTGTGTAATTTTATCCGCGAATCTAGATACAATTGGTCGAGAGATTGGTTGCAAATTCAACGCAAATTATTTGAACTCTTGTTATTGCATTCGACGTTAAACGTTCATAACCTGTATAATTGCCCAAATATATACAGCCCCTGGCGAAATAATTGCGAAGTTTAAATATGATGTCCTATGGGACTGTCTCTTTAATTTTTTTCAATGATTGAAATTGTAGTTACTTTCAAATCAAGTGAAGGTGGATATATATCCTCCACGGCGTCACTTGGACAGGGATTTTCCAAGGCAAGAAAGATCGTCTATATAACGTTTGTCGTATGAGGAACGGCTTTTAAATGTTTATTTTATTTTTATTTTTTTTATTTCTGCATATAGTCGTACACGTAAATGAATAATTATTCATGTATATGCGAGACAAAATATATACACATTTAGTATCCATTGGAATACCACTGGTATACAGTGTTGCCAAATTTAACATTTACTGTTGAGGAATCCAAACAAATCCTTCCCCAAAGAAACATCCCATGAATGATATCCCTTTCGTGCTGTTTTTCCTGTAGACATTTCGCAATATTTGGAGACAGAGAGGCGCCTAACTCGCCACGGAGAATATAGAGGCATTTGTCTTTCTAGAAAACAACCGTAAACAAACAACACTTGAACTGAATAGATTGGCAAGCCACCCCTTTCATTGTCACCGGTATCATTCTCTCCATCAGCTCCCAAGCTTTATATTTCCAAAGATTTCTTGTCGAGATAACTCTCTCACATGCAGGCGCGAAGGATCAACCGTTGAAGGGAAGGAAAAAACACCTGAGACAATACAAGGAATTGTTCAATATAGGATGAGTGACGAGCGATATGAAAACATGTATGATTCGTGAGAATTTCACGTGTCAGAAAACCGAATAAAAACCGAAATTTGTGATTAAAACATAGTTCGTTTTCCAAATTTATTGCATCTGCTGTTGAAATGAAAATCAACTTCGTAACTCTTCTCATGAGAGTGTTTGTCAGATATGTCTTTCTCACGCAGTAATGTAAAATGTACTTTCACTCTATTTAGAAATGCATGGAGATCAGTGTTAACCTAATTCTATGCCGATATAATGATGTTTGGGATACGAAAGATGTGTTTTCGTCAGGTCGTATATATATATCAGCGTATATCTCGACGTGGAAAGTAGGGTTGTTGTCCATTGTTATCATGCAAAAAGTTTAAATTTTTGCGCATTTTCAACATGTGACATCATACGCAACACTGAGATTGTGTTCTACTTCTCATGTAATCCGCGTTGAAAAGTTGATAGGTGAAGACGAAAACGATGAATACCCCCGAAACTATCAACATTAACAGACAACTGACTTGTCTGGATAGAACAACAGAGAAAATGTCCCGAAAGATTCGTTCCTGTCGCGTGGAAGAGTCGGACACATTGGAGACGGAAATGATTCTTACTCTAATTTTGAATGCATATACGTACGAGTTGATAAAATATCGTGCATGACCCTTCATCATAAAATATTAATTTTTCTCGCCACAACCAGAAAAAAATGAGATGGCGCCGAGAGGTGATAGATTACCACTGTATAAACCACTTATTTGTTCTGTCAGGGTTGTGTTTTGATGAGCCTTATATTTCCCAATCTGATGAGAATGATGTGTCTCTCTCTGCTGTCTTATCTATGTGTTATACTTCAATAGACTGGTTAGCATAGCACCATTTGGAATCATCCGATATCTGTTCATGTGCATATTTTTTATTTTTTTTCATCTTCTAGAAAATTAGCAATATTTTGTTTTGAATATTGTACACATATCAATGTATTTGAAAAGTATTTATTTTGTTAGAATGCTAAAAAATGATAGAATATATGCAAAATACTGGTAGGAAGTGGATTAATTATATATTAAATGTCCAATTAATCATATAATGCTCTATATTTGTAATGTGTGCATGCAGATGTGTGCGAAGAAATTTATAACCTTTAAATTAACTCCAATTTTCAGTAGCTTATTGTTTCATCGATAATATAAACCTCCGTATAACGGATGGACTTTCCATTATAATCAAAACAGATACAGGAAATTCCATCATAAGCATGATATTATCCCAGAAAGGTTTTTAATCCATTTAAACTAGACTATCACCAGAATCGTCCACTTAAACCCACTAACTGCAGCGTGTTTACTTGGCGATAAAGAGGAAAATTTGAAGAGGTTATAGATAATACGATGCTTCATTAACCTCTGGTGTTAATAACGAAGAAGCACGAGAATCTATTGCAATGCGGTTTGTGTCGAGCGCAGTCAGTTTTCTTTTGTTTTTAGGTATCTAAAGCTATTAACCGTCCTTTTAGAACACGAGAACCAAAACTGAGAAGGTGAGCTAATCTTGACAGCGCGTGCTCCCATTCTTGTATGGCGGATACACCAGCTGTGAGAGGCACTCTATAGAATTGTGGATGGACCGTGAGAAATATGATGTAATTTGATTACTCTATATTTAAATAAGATTATTTTCAGATCAAACGACAGTCAGGTCGGCCATTCAGTAGACAACCGTTCGGAATATTAATAGAGGGTGATACCATGGAGGTCACTCTTTGTTGATGTTCACTCACGTAATCTCTATAATAACATTTCAAATTATTCATAAAATTATCACAGGTATCGTCTTACTCAGGACGCCTATAAGTAGTAATGTAATATAGTATTTATATGGAGGTCAGTACCTTAGCGACCTCTATATCGTCATCGTCTTACTCAATACAAATAACAATATTAGACACTTTACATAAAACCTTCATAGGCGCCACACTCTCTAGTGTGTACACCGATGGAAAGTTTGTTATAGGTTACTCTATGTGCACACTCCCTGTGTATTTAACCAATCTTCCCACTATTCTAATCCCATAGAATTAATAGAATCCACCTATGTTTCTGATATACAATTTAATTAGAATCTTTCTGATCGAAGGTTTTTTTTTTAAATATTTCTCCATTATGTTCTAATGTTCGTTGTATATCTTTCTACTATAGCGTAGTTATGCTTTCAAAAACATTTAAAAATAAAATAGATCTCAAAAAAAAACAAAAAACAAAAAAAAAGTTTTACAGTTCTGTAGATACTTTTCACACATTACATTTTTTCCTGTTTTTTTCTTTTGTTGTTACCTCATTTAGGATATTATGCATTTTTGATAAGTAGTTCGTATAATACAAAAATATTGTTGATACATCAGTTATTATAAAATAAGTTCAGATTATTATATACAGCAACCCAATGTCCAGTATTTGGCGTAAATGGGATCCATGTGATCCCGGTAAACGCCATCTAAATTCTAAACGCAACCGTCGGTCCATATATCTTCGTGTCCGTATACTCTGGACACCATTTTCCAAACAGGCATATCACTATTTTAATGCCAGAGGCGGTCAACAGTTCAATAATGCCGATAAGACTAGTCAACGATACGAATTTGACGAGAGTAAGGTAATAATGTCTTATCGGAATCATTGAAAACTGTTGACCGCTTCACATTAACGTGTGTGTATCTTTTTATTGTATGTATGCTCTCGGGGTTTTGTCGTAACATTGTCTTATGAACAAGTCTTTCGACGAATTATAACCCGGAAATCCTTCACGGACGGGGTGGCCAGCTGCCTTCGAATCAGTATCACTGATCAGATTTAAATCATTATTTAATCATGTGATGGTCCTTATTTCTAATGCGTGCACTTGTGTGCGAATAAATTTATAATCTTTAAATTAACTCCAATTTTCGGTATCTTTTTGTTTCACCGATAGTATAAACATCCGTATAAAGGATGGACTTCCCATTATAATCAAAAAGGATACAGGAAATTCCATCATAAACATGGTATGATTCCAGAAATGTATGCAATCCATTTCAATCGGTCTATCACCAAAAACGTCCACTTAAGCCAACTAGCTAAAACATTTTGATTGGCGATGGGATGGAAATCTGAAGAGGTTAAATAATACGAAGCTTAATTATCTACTGATGTTAATAACAAAGAAGCATGAGAATCTATTGCAATGTGGTTTGTGTCGAGCACAGTCAGTTCTCTTTTGTTTTTAGATCTGTAAAGCTATTAACGGTATTTTTATAGGATATGAGAATCTAAACTGAGAAGGTGACCTAATCTGGACAGAACACGTGGTCCCATTCTTGTATGGCGAATACACCTGCTGTGAGGAGCACTCTAACACGAGAGTCGGATCGGACGTTCAGTAGCGTCCGTTTACTCTAAAGACCTTTTTTCCAAACATGCATATAACTATATTGTTTCCAGAGGCGGTCAACAGTTCAACAATGCCGATAAGTCTGGTCAACAATACGGATAACGATAGCAACATCATAACGCCTTACCGACATCATCGAAAACTGTTGACCGCTTCTCATTAACTTTTGTGTATCTTTTTATTGTATGTCTGCTCGAGGTTTGTTTGTAACACTGTCTTATGAAAAAAGTCTTTCGACGAAGTTCAACACGGAAATGCTTTACGAACGGTGGCTTGTTCGGCTAATGAATGCATGAATGTTCCTTTTCCTTGGATTTTTGTTACAAATGATTTGCCAAATTATTTAGCATATTGCATCTCTCTCGCGCTTTGAATTGATTGTGTGTCTTTTCATAAGAACAGACAATATTCAGTAAATGTAATTGCAAAACATGAAGAATTGTCAAAATCCAGCTCTTGGCGTCATATTGCTATGGCAACAATATTCTAAACATAATGAAAACTTTTTCAAAAACGCAAGAGTGTGTATTTTCCTGAAAGCGAACTAGTGATACGATAAGACTAAAAGAGACCAGACTTATAGTTCTGAAAATATTCCAGCATACATTAATCTCATTAATACCTGAATCGTAGGTGGTGTACTGGAAGCTATATTCACGTATATCTCCTCGCCCTTTTGAGGTATTTACATGCAGTAAACAGCATTTTACTTTAAACATTGAGCACTTTCTCCCACCAATGACCATATATAGACCGTTGGCGTTCTCCTTTATAGAAGTATAAGTTTTCGTTATTATGGGATTGCACTATCTTAGTTTATAGCACAGATTCTAGTGCTGAAAATTGGTCGAGTCCCGTGCGGGATTCGAACCAGCGGCCCCCAAAGTAAGACACCTGATCGCCAGCATTATATAGGCCGGCGATCTATACCACTCGGCCAACGGGTCTCCCACAAAAATAGGAGGTAGCAGACCGGTAGTCTTGAAAGCCAACATATATTACCCCTCTGATGATCGAAATGACACAGCTCCCATAGCTGGATACATAGGAAAAGATATGGACAAAAACTATTTCTTCCTGTTGGTGGTAGTGTATTGTAGTTTTAATATAGCTTCTTTCAAATCCATTGAAGGTGGATATATATGCTCCACGACGTCACCTTAATTCTTCTCGTTGGAGAGACTCATGGTGCCACTGGGCATTTTGACTTCGCCCGTCGACTCGCTGTATCAATAGAATTTTAAAAAATTCACAGAAAGATTCAAAATTTATTTAGGTCAGATATTTGAACAAATCAAAGCATTTGCATTCTGTGATATAATTTACTAAGAATTCCTGAATGTTAATATTCGTATTTTCGTCTTTGTTGTGATAGCCAAGTAGCAGAACTTTTGATGTTCGGTTTTCAGGAGCATTGAAAATGGAAAAAAAAGATTGTCGAGCAAGAGCGTCCGTGAGTCAAGAAATTTAGGACAATGAAAAAAGAGAAGATCTACTGTTTCGTCATGATGCCCAGGGTTACTTTGTTTAGTTTATGGAAGGAAATTATTAAACAAATGTCTTTTCTGGAAGACGGCTGAATAGTGAATGTGTGATCTGACGCCTTTACGTTATTAAATTAGTTATTGCACACAAAAATATACCCTCGCTTTTCCATTCATAGAGACTTATCTCTTCAGAATGTCGTTGTGTGTAACATGTACCAGATTGTAAGAAATTGTAAGACTTGACAGACAGCTAAACTGATCGAGCATGTGGTGCATATATTGAGTCACCCCACTATAGAGTCAGTCCCGACAATACGAAGACCAAACTTTACAGTTTCCTTAATCACTCTGATTTAATTTCTTTTTATATTCTCTGTTATGTCTTTGTCTAGTCATGGATGTAGAAAATACCTCCATGATCCAGTTGAGCACGTAAACGTATTGTTTTCAAGTACAGCAGGTAACACATTTGGTAGTTTTCGCACCTGAATATATTTGATGTTCACCGGCGTATCCATGAATGTTTTAACACCGGTATGAAAGAAAGAAATACGCATCAATTACTATAATCTTAGGTTGGAAACACATCAAGAGGCGCCAGGAAATTCGGTCAGGCCAAAATTTGTGCTTTGTTAAATGTCACGCATCAACATATTGAATGATATATGAATGAAAAGCAGATGAAGCCAGGTTTACACCAAGGACGCCTTTTCCTTCCGCTTTCATATAGACAGAAAGTGTAAATCAACAGGGAGGGAATTTGGCTTAATGTCACACTCAAGTTTGTTTCACTCATGGTGACAGTCAGTTTGGTTGGTGGAGGAAGCCGGAGTACCCGGAGAGATCCACCGCCCTTCGGCAAGTAACTGACAAACTTTCACACATGGGCCAGCTGGGCTCGAACCCTTGCCGGTTCAGCGGTGTGAGGCGTAAATCAACAGACAACCATACACCAAATTTCTTTACTTTCGGCAGAAATTAGCCAGACCTTCCTTGAAAATGTATTGCCAATTTAATTTAACATCAATAGCAAATAAGGCGGATAAATAGCATGCTTAATTAATAAATATACTACGCAAAGCAGTTGTCCGTTGAATATGGGATAATGTATCCCACGTTGAATGCACACGATAACTGCACAGAAAGTTATGTGCACAAATTACCAAAAAACAAGTAATTATTTTCAGAAATGGAAATTAATCCAAATATTACAGATATAGAATATATAGAATAAACACAGAATGAGGCTTTGATATGTTTGATCGAAAATTTGTTACGGGTTCCATAGAATGGTATTTTACTTGCCCAAGAATATAAACCTAATATATAAACCTATTTATGCATATTAATGGGCCATATCTATAGAGCCAGTGGACCCCTCACCAGCATTTCTGAAACCATCGTATCCTTGATGGTTTCGGAAATCCATCCAGTGTTCTTGCATCATAGGACAAGCTCCCTCCATGGTATATTCTTATATTTGAGGTTTACAGACAGATCAAAATCTGAAGAACTAACAAAACTAACATAGATTAATACTTCGTTCTCTCCTTGTTAACTAAACCACTTAGGGATTCATCATTCACTGTATGAGCCTGGATATTGGGAAGATAAAAGCCGCGTTAGAGCTTGCAAATTCATAAGTCCATGTAATACTCCACGATTTGCTATACAAGTATGTCGACGCGTATAATTTATATTAACCCGGTATACATCTCCATGTGTATTGTTCAAATGAACAGGCGCAATTAAGGCGTGACTTAGATATATATACGTTTGACTCCTATAGACGATTTCATTTCGATGAACGAATACCCGTAAGTGATAAGGATGAGACTAGGGACCGTATATAACCGATGTACTTCAATATCCCCATGATGATCATCTGAATAGTCATAATATATAGGTGCAGTACTTGGAGGCATTATTAATAAATTCCCATTGTTTACTATGGCCATGCACATGTTAAAAAAGTGATTGTGTTCTATTCCGCTCGTCATTATTTTTACCCCGATATTAACCTTGGGTTTTCCAATATAGCATATTATGAAAGTATTGTCTCACAAACAAGTACAGAGGAACCAATACATGGAATATCACACAGTTTGCCGAAAATAGCATAGTGTTCGTGACAGGGAGTATATCCGGCAAATTTATATGATGAAGAGCTTTTTTTCCAGAATCCAAATACGCCTGTGGGCTTTTGTCCTGAAGGGCTAATGTCCGAAGGGCTATAATGTCCCTGTGGGCTTTTGTCCCGAAGGGCTTTGCCTGCACTCCCCGGCGGATAAGAATGAGACCACTTGCTGGTTCTAGACTTGATCACCTCCTTCGTTTAGTTTCTCAATCCACTTCGAGAGCCAAAAAAAACAAAACAACGGATTGTGCTCTTTACGTTTGACGATTCTCTGGTCTATCCCGTGTTTTCGGTTTTCACAGCCTTTGATTATAATTGCTTAAGAGTTTCTTCCCGCATCGCTCGGTAAATTAAGAAGGCTCATACGATTAAGAGGCCGATCACTATGAAATGATTTTAAAAAATTTGGTTTATTTCCGGAATCATACCGTGGATATTCTGCGAAATTGGGTTCCCTCTGTGAGCTCCATTTTTGAGCGAAATATAGATTTAATGTATGTTGAGAATATTTATGACGATATTTGTACTCTACGTCAACTGAAAATGACACAATCAAAAAAAGAATGGAAATCTGAAATAGACGACATAGTAAAACATATTACTAGATGTCTTTTAACGAGTGCTAAAAATAACTCTCGGCTACAAGAAAATTCATAAACGCAAACAACCTAAGATTAACAACCCCTGGTTTGATAAAGGCTGTTTAGATAAAATAAAAGAGTTTTTGACATTGAGAAATATATACAGCAGAAACAAAACAGAAGAAAACAACATAAATCTACAAATAGCTGGCAGGGAATTCAAAACCTTGCTAAAATCGAATTACTCCAAATATAAAGAAACTTTAATAGGTGAATTACGAAAATTTAAAAAATCTGACCGAAAGGAATACTGGAAATTACTAAATTAGTTGAAAATTGACAAGAAAATCATGCAATAATCTAGTGACCTAAATAAGCTTGATGAATCTGACATCAGGAGAACTGATATATCAGACAGCGAAACAAATGATGCGATAGTTATGCCCATCACAGAAGAGGAAATCAGAAAAACCATAAAGAAACTGAAAAATAACAAGGCTTCTCGTTATGATAAGTTAATAAATTAATATATAAAAACGTCATCTGAGATCATGTTATCGATATACGTAATGCTATTCAACATCATTTTAGATACTGGAAGTATGATGGAATCATGGCTCATCGTTATTATTCGCCTTATCTATAAGAACAAAGGGGATATAGGTGACCCGGACAATTATCGAGCAATAACTATTTTAAGTTGTCTTAGGTAAATTGTTCACGGCAGTGATAAATAACAGACTTACCAGCTTTCGTGAAAAAAACCCTGATCTCCTGAAGGAATCGCAGATTGGTTAGGAAAGGTTACGCAACTATGGACAATATTTTTGTACTACATAATTTGATTGAATATTTTTTAAGCACAAAAACAAAGTTGTACTGTGCGTTTATATACTTCTCCAAGGCCTTCGATATTTTTATTTGGAAAGAGGGTTTATGGAAAAAACTGATCAAAGAGGGCCTGGATAGGAAATGTTTTAACATGATCAAAAATATGTATTGTTCCATTAAATCGTGTGTAGCATGTGGCAAAGAGAAAGAGTGACTTCTTTACATGTGAAGTCGGCGTACGCCAAGGTGAAAACCTTATCTATACTATTTTCTTCGTACCCCATTGACCTAGATGATTTTATGATAAGTATTGATGTGGTAGTTTTAAGTACGGTACGATATCGAGGATATGCTTGAGGTTTTTCTCCGCATATTCCTCCTACTATATGCAGATGATACTGCCATTCTTGACCAGAGCACGGAAATAGCCTACAGAATGCTCTAACGGTATTTGAAGATTACTGTGACTGCTGGGAACTAATTGTTAATATTGTTAACACGAAAATTGTTATATTTTGTAAACGTCGAACATTTTTTTTTACCAGAAGTTCACTTTAAAGGTCACAAACTTGATATTGTTGTGAATATTGCTATCTTGCTTGGTATTAAGCTGAGATACACTGGTAGTTTCTTAACGGCACGAAATCAACTATATGGCAACAATATCCGAAAAATAATGAGACTTTTTGCAAACCCGCAAAAGTGCATATACTGCTATAAGCTAAGAGATCAGACTTGTAGCTCTGAACTATTCCAGCATAAATTTTGCTAATTAATTCGGTTTCACTAGGTTGATGTCATCAAACACAAGTGCATAAATACCTGAATCATATATGTTGTACTTGAAGCGTCAACCGTTACATGCGGTAAACAACATTTTACTTTCAACATTGAGGACTTTCTCACACCAATGACCATATACAGACTGTCGGCGTTTTCCTTTATAAAAATATATAAGCTTGAATATGATGTCACATAGGACTGTCGATGGTAAATTATTATAGTTTTGATATAGCTTCTTTCAAATCCATTAGAGATGATATATATTCTCCACGGCCTCACCTTTTTAGGGATTATTCAAGGCAAGAAATATTGTCTACATAGCATTTGCCAGATAAGAAGGAACAGAAAATAATTTTTTTAAAGCAATTTCTGCATATATAGACGTATTATTACTAGAACAGGTCTGCCAAAAGTGATGCACAGTTTGTACCCACTGGTATAACTATACGCTCATGGTGAATGCTTCACATTAACAATGATATACAAATGCAAAGCATATTAAGCCATGCAGGGTTACACCAAGGGTGATTTTTCCCCCACTATCATATATAAATTTCTGTATATAGTCGTAGTCATATAGAACAAGTATTCACGTATGTCTGTCAAATGACAGTACCCATTCGAATACTGATGATATATACGTTGTTGCCAGACTTAACGTAGATGTAGTGAGAAATTCAAGCAACCCTATCTACGAAGAAACAACCTATGAATAATATCTCTCAGAGGTTCGTACTGTTTGCTTGTAGATATTTGATCATATTTGGCGACAGAGAGGTGCCATACTCGCCACAGAAGATATAAAGCAACTTGTCTTTCTAGAAAAAAAAACCCGTGAACAGGAAACACTTTAAGTGAATAGACTGGCAAGCCATCCCTTTCATTTGTCACCAGTATCATTCTTTCAATCAGGTTCCAAGATTTATTTCCAAGGATTCCCTGTCAAGTTGGCTTTCTCACAGGCGTGAAGGATCAACTGTTGAAGGAAAGAGAAGATACACCTAAGATAATACAACACAAGGAACTGTTCAAGATAACACAACCCAAGGAACTGTTCAGTTTTGCACTGAGTGCCGAGCGATATGAAGACATGTAAGCTTCGTGTTAATTTCAAGTGTCGGAAAACCGGATGAAATCAAACTAATGTGAAAATAGAAAATATGTGATTAAAATAATATGCTTTTCAAATTGTATTACATCTGCCGCTGAAGTTAAGATCCAACTCGTGTCATGAAACTGGAACTGTTTTGCATCATCTTTACCCTCATCATTGACGCAAACCAAATGTATTATTTACACCATTTAGTGACGGGAAAAATATCATTTTAACCTTTCCACTACTAATAAATTATATAGGTGTTTTTCATCTGGAAAACAAGACATTTTCGTCAGACCGTAGTTGGACGCAGAAAACAGGTTCATTGCAGTGAAGAAAGATTCAGTTCCCGTGCATTTTCTATAGTATTGTGTCTTTATCATTGGCGCATCACTGAGATTGTATTCAATTTATCATTTAGTCCGCATCGGAAATTCTAATTCCTGAAGCGAAAACGATGATTACTCGCGAAACAGGCAATGGATTTGTCTGCATATAACGACATGCACTCCATGCGAACGTACCTTTTCAAAAACTAATTCCATTTCGCATTGGAGTGTCCGAACGTCGATAAAAAGATCGTGCTTGGCCCCCTCGTCTTCAAATATGAACCATTTTGGTCCTATATATCAATATGGTGCCAAGAGCTCAATTTTGGCAATTCTTCACGTTTTGAATTTACATTTACAGAATATGGTTTATTCTTATGAAAAGAGACACAATCAATTCAAAGTGTGAGAGAGATGCAATGTACTAAATAATTTGGCAATACATTTGGACAAAACAATCTGGTCAGTGATAGAGGCATCAAAGTGCATTCAGTAGCCGAGCTAGTTGACCACCGTCCGTAAAGAATTTCCGCGTTATGATTCGCTGAAATACTTTTTTCATAAGACAATGTTACAACCAATCCCCGAGCAGAAATACAATAAAAAGATACACACAGTCTTGCCGGCATTATTGAACTGTTGATCGCCTTTGGCAATAATACAGTGATATGCCTGTTTGAAAAAAAAAGTTTCTAGAATATACGGACGCGAAGATATGGACCGACGGATTGCTACTGAATGTTCAATCATCTGTATGTGAATGTAATGACCTGAAAATAATTCGATATTAGTACAGGGTAATCAAAGTGTATCATAGTTCTCACGATTTGCCGACAATATTAGAGTGCTCCTCACAGTAGGTGTATCCGCCATACAAGAGTGGAAGCACGCGTTATGCCCAGATTAGGGCACCTTCTCAGTTTAGATTCTTGTATTCTAACAAGACTGTTAATAGATTTAGAGACCTAACAACAAAAGAAAACTGACTGTGCTCGACACAGACCGCATTCCAATAGATTCTCGTGATTCTTTGTTATTAACACCAGAGATTAATAAAGCTTCATATGATCTAACCTCTTCAGATTTTCCTGTCCATCGTCAAGTTAATACATTGAAGCTAGTATGTTTAATGGACTATTTTGAGACTGGTTTAATGGATTGAATACCTTTCTGGAATCATACCATGTGTTAGATGGAATTTCCTGTATCCGTTTTGATTATAATAGGAAGTCCATCCGTTTTACGGAGCTTTATATTATCGATGATACAATAAGATACTGAAAATTGGAAAGTCGACTTCAGAAAACTGAAAAAGACAACGGACTATATAGATACAATGATTGTAAATCAACACCTGTGCTTTTCGTTATTCATCTGTAAAGGTTATGAGATCTATTATGTAATTGCTGAAGATCTGTCCGCCCATCGCCCAACAAAATTAACTGAAAAAATTATAATGGGTTGATTCTGGACCCAGAATGTTACCTTCAATAACTAGAAAATCCCCGTATGGCCTTTAAGTTTTCCAAGCGGAAGTCCATGCATCCTTTGAAATGAATTATATTGTTTGCATGTAAATTTATATTTTCTTTGAAGCAAAATGATATTACAAAATTTAAAAAAAGCAATTTATGAAGGAAAACGTGTAAGAGGTGAGAAATTTTTTTCCAGCATGAGCGTGCATTACATTTATAGACATTCACAGATCAAACAATATTGGACATTCATACGAATCAGTCATCAGTGTATCAGAAAGAGTGTTCTTCATTTCTAAACAGAGAAATAAATAATTAAATTAATGCGTAATTGTGACACTAAACATGTGTCAAATATTAATATTATTCGTGACATAAGCTGTGAAATCGCAGATTATCTGCTTTCGTGTACTCTTACAGCCAAATCTTCCCTTTCCGTCCACGGACCATTCGAGGGTATACGAGAAAAGCAGCTCAATGCAAATATAATGACATGTTCAGTTATATAGAATACAATATGTAGAAAGTTGTATGCTGGCCTATTCACCCCAAATGTTGCTGGTTGGCGGTTGTTTTCTAGAAGGATAATTAACTCCAGTCGGTTAATGGAGTCTCTGTGGCGAAAAAGCAAAACTGCACCAGGCCACAGCTCAGAAACCAATTTTGAAACTGTAGCCATCTTCATTCCTCTTTAAAAAAAATCTTCTATTGCATTAGTTATATTGAATTCGTACATGCAGTTGAACACTTTTTATCGTTTGAAATCATCAGTTGGTGACATCTCAGTGTTAAATTGATCGCATGTATTTGATGACGCCATTTTATACTACCATCAGTAGGTGCCCGTAAGCACGCTGACCAGACTTAACAGTTTTCCCACTATCAGTGAAAAAATGTGGACTCTATACCTTCCCTCTCATATCGTATATTATATTTCTGTTCATAGTAGTCTTAATGCAATCATTATCGAAGGGTAGTCAATTTACTGTAGCAAAACAAATCAGTTAAGAGTTTATGGTTTCCACACCTGAATCCCTTATAATTGAAAATACTTGTATCATACGGCAGCACAGATGTATCTCAGTCACGCTTTTATTATGACTGTTCATATGAACATCATGAGGATATTGAAGTACATCGGTTCATGTACGGCACATAGCCTCATCCTTATCGGTTCATGTACGGCACATAGCCTCATCCTTATCGGTTCATGTACGGCACATAGCCTCATCCTTATCGGTTCATGTACGGCACATAGCCTCATCCTTATCACTTACACGTATTATTTAATCTTAATGAAGTCGTTTATAGGAGTCAAACTTATATATCTCAATCACGCCTTTATTGCGGATTTTCATTTGAACACTACACATGCAGATGTATACCGGTTTAATATAAATTGGACACAATATACGGTTATATTTTTTGATAAACTATGTATGATATATAATTATTAACTATTAACAGAAGTGTCCTGTTTGACCTAGTTGTCTCGCGTCGACATACTTGTATGTTCCCTAACTGAGCAAATGTTGGAGTATTACATGTATTTATCAATTTTCTAGCTTCAATTGTCACTCCAGTTTTTATCTTCTCAATATCCAGGCTTGCATCGACTCTGACACGGTAAATGGTGAACCCTTAATTGTATCAGATGACAAGGACAGAACGCGGTATCAATCTATTTTTTTGTGTCTATAAATCTCAAATATTAAGAATATCCCATCGAGGGAACTTGTCTTATGATGCAATAACATTGCATGGATTTCCGAAATCATATCAAGAATACGAAAAATTTGCCAAACCTCTCTATATTGGGGGATGTTCATCGGCTCTATAGATATATGCCTGATTAATAAACATATATAGGTTCTGTCCAGCAAAATACCATTGTATATAGCCCTTAACACTTAGGCGAGGTAAGAGGTTGGACATTATTACACACATTCTTGCATTTTCCAGGTTTGCCAATGTTAAGGCGTTTACTCCATCAGACGTCCACGATGATCATCCATTAACATCAGATGAGTTGTTTGAGCTGATCGGTCATCACAACTCCCGAGCTAGCGTATCTAATTCCGCTTAAGCCGGTGCAAGGGGCCGTGTGGATACTTCATTGCCTCCACATGAAGATATTTAATAAAAGCGCGGCTGAGATACTAAGCCTGCATCCGAGAATCCACCGAATTCTCGGGTTTGAATGTTAGGTATCGACGACTGCTTTCCTGTGGAGTCATATGGTTGCTTTTTAGTCGCCAGACGTAGTCAATTCCCCCCTCCCCTTCCTCTTGCATATCGCTCCCATAGTTATATAGCAATACGGAAATCCATTATTATCACGACGAAATATTCTCGATCGAGCATATCAAAGCCTTATTCTATATGTCTTTTCTTTCGCTGTAATTGTGGATTAATTTCCATTTCTGAAAATAATTACTTAGTGAGTATAGTGATATGTATACAGACATAATTCTGCAATATATGTATTTAACCTGGAATATGTATTGCATTGTACACTAGATATTATTTAAGCATGATATTTATCCACCCAATTCAATTGGCTATTAATGTTTAATTCATTTGGCAATGCATTTTCAAACCAGTCTGGCATATTTCTGTAGAAAGTATATAAATTTGGAGTACGCTTGTCTGCTGATTCACATTTATTCTTATACGATAAGTTAGCGGAAAGAAAAGGGGCCCTTGGTGTAAACCTAGCTTAATGCGCTTTCGATTCATATATCATTGTTGATGGGAGACATTTAACAAAGCACAAATTTTGACCTGACCGAATTGCCTGGCGCCTTTCTAATATGTTCCTGACATAAGACTGGAATTATGATTATGTCATACGAAACAGGTCTTTGGATATTGACACGGATTATTTTTTATAGATTACGGCTGGATATTGAATGTCGGATCCCTCATCTTGCTATTACTTAAAGAGTATTTTTTTCTTTCAAGTGACCGACATAGGAACAATTATATGCTTAATCATATAGATATGTTAATTTTCATGACTTAGTGGAATATATATAACAATGCGAAAAGAATTATCAGGACAAAGAGACGAAACAATTTTGATAGGATTGGTATATTGCGATGGTAAATCCCGTTGGATCGATGAACACGTGAATGCCAAAGGAAAATATTAAAACACACGTAATTAACATATACACGTTTCCAATATGATAATCTCTTAATACTTTAAATGAAGTCCTGTTATTTCAGTAGGGATGTGATATAAGAGAGGTCATAAATAAAACATGGGAGATTACCAAAACGCGCCGGTGAACATCAAATATATTCAGGTGCGAAAACTACGAAAGGTGTGACCTTCTGTGCTCGCGAGTCGGAAACAGTATACGTTTAAATGTTCAACTGGACAAAGACATAACGGAATTAAGATATGAACGGTAATTAAATCACAGTTATTGGGGAAACGTTCAGGTTTGGTCGTCGTGCTGACTGTTAACTCTTGTGTGACACGGTAGGCACGACATGCTTGATCAGTTTAACCGTCTGGCAAGTCTTACAATTTCTTACAATCTGAGAGTTATTATACACACAACGATATTCTAACGAGATAACTCTCCATGAATGCTAAAGCGAGAGTAGATGCAATTTTTGTGTGAAATAACTATTTAATAACGTATCAATAATCGCGACCGTTTCCGTGCGGCAGTAAGCAATGCCAAATATGCAAGTAATGAAGAATGAATGTACACGTACAAGATGGTTTCCTGCAAGAGAGAAGCGGTCAACAGTTTTCAATGATTTTCAAGGAAGACATCATGATGTTCTTTACATTGAAACCTTATCATTTACCAGTAGTCCTTATTTCTGATAAGGGCAAGAAAATTTCTTAGTATTGTCTGCAGTGTTGTTCCACTTTAGAGAACCGGAGATTAGTTTTTGCAAACATGGTTTGCTTAATTGAATAATCTTCGAAAGTGCCTACCCTATATTTCTTCTAATTATTCAGACGGCAAAAGTCAACTTCAGGCATAGGCACAGAGCAATTCTGTTAACAGTCTACAAATTTCGCTGGCCGTCTTTTCAGTTCTTGGGATAAATAACATATCCATGTCACAGTACTTAGCCGCAGTTGACATAAAGATTTTTTTCTGCTTCTGAGTCTAAAAATTCTGTTTGAAAAATGAGAAGAAATAGGGTAATGTTGTGATGATGTGCTATAAATGTACTGGAACAGTACTGCTTTATGACACCAACAGGTATACAGCAGTTGGTCGAGGGTGTACTGCTTCAGTATTCCAGCGGCCAACACTATACAGTTGATCAACAGTCCGACGACAGCTGATCAACATTTTCGCAGCAAGACACTGTTTGACACTCACGAGGTAGATTTTCAATTATGTCAAAAAAATTCTTAAACCAAATCCATATGTTCACACAATATATTTGGAAGTTTAGTTATTTGAAAAAGCAAGAATAGTTTAGGTTTGAGGTGTCGTATTTTTGTTACGGACTAAGCTCGATCACTGTATAAGTTCTGGGAATATGATGATTCTATCCGAATAATAATGAAAAAAAAACATGAACAGCTAAAACAAGTACCAATAATAGCGGAGAAAATAGACAACCTTGCAATATACCAAATTTAAATATCTGTGTTTTTCATCCTATCAATCATAGTGTATACATATGGCCACGGCTGATTACAATATACTACAGGTTAGCTTGCTATTATGGCCATCCTCCATTATGGTCGTTCCTTTTCCTTGCACGCACAGCGTTCACCGAATTGAACAAAATTTTACTGGTTTGAAGAGATGAGAAATACAGATAATTTTTGAATTATTTCAGCCTCGTAGGATAATTTTTTTTCCTAAAAAAACGAAATTCAAATGAAGTTTATCATACTTCTTCTTTTCAAATTGTCTTCTAGAATTCAATCATGTATTGTTATTGATTTGAATCATTATACTGAAACAAATGCCACTCTCTACCACTACAATACAAATGTATGTATTTACCATTACTCAAGACACTTTTGATGTGCCAAAAGACCACGTTTTCTCACACAAAAAAAAAATCTCAAAACTTTCAGAAATTTAGTCAGTGAACTAAGTAACCGAATAATATACACAAGGTTAATTCAGATGAAAGTTTTTCACAGGTTTTTCACAAAATCGATCTATTTCACAAAACTGCCATAATAGGAATGTTGCTCACTCTTGAAACCCCTAAAAGGTCGGGTTTTCATCTGGGACGCAGGCGCGACCTGAACCAGTTTTGGACACGAAAAGCACACCAAAGCTGTTTCCTGTTTTCTGTCCCAGGGTTTCAAATTAAAATGTTATCTATTTGTTTGAAAAAGCTAAAACAAAACCTCGGGGAAAAAACGGCCATAATACCAAGCTGACCCGTATACATACAGTCAACTCTCAAAGTTGGTCAAGCGTAAGACAGAACTTGGAAATTCATTTGGATAAAAGAATACTTCTCAGTGATAAAGTTTTTTTTTATGAAATGAATATCATTATGTCTTGCTGTCAGCATTGCTACGTGCTGAAATCTATTTTTTATTATTTTTTTTTACGTATGTTTGGAATTGGTGGTAACTATCGTACGATTTTTTTTTCGTTTATTGACGGAGAAATTCAGACGACAGTTGAATACTGAATGCCTTATCTGACTCATATACTGCAAGTCCTCGATAGCACCAAACTTAAATTTTCTATCCGTGACCAATTATGCGGTCAAGCTTTAGTTTCATATCCCATATAGGCCTATGCTTATTATGTCGTAGTCCACCAGCGTATTGATGAAGTGTTTCTCACTCGTCACCGCTCAGTATAACAGACTGTATTAAACAGTAGCAAAACAGATGGATTATAGTTCAAGTTTTCCACACCTGAAACCCTTTGATGTTCACCTACGTGGGCTAATGGCCGAGTTCCATTTTGTTTCTAGATGAGTACAATTTCACATATCCCTAATCCTGTCACAGCTACATGTATATACTAAATGCACATTAAATATTCCCGGAGATTATCAACCATTTGCGAAAGTAAAATCGTATATACGCTAATTGTATTTTATTGTATTTCCCACACATATTCTGAGCATGCATACATAGTAACTCGCCTGTGGATTATGAAGTAAGAATGTTCTAAGAGTACGATGCAAACTTATCTTATCACATATACACAGCATAACTTGTATTAAATGAGTTAAATAATTCAAAATGGTCTAGACGCAGTGAAGGATATACACCCACATTCATTGGATTTGAAGGAAACTGCAGATAGCCCTAACGGCTCATATTTAGTCCTAAAAGAAATCTGGGACGAAAAAAGAATTCGTCCCAGAAGAAATGAAGCGAGTCGACTTTACATGCATATACCTGCATATGGCGTATACATATCTCGCCTATAGCGTTTTCTGTGTAAAATGTGGCAATTTCAATCAACGTCACAAAACATTATTGCAAAAACTTGCAAAACAGGGCTAGACCAAAAAGTGCTTCCAATCAAAGGTTAAAATGTGGCGATATATATTGCATGTTGATTGCAAAATACAAACTTAGAGTGCAGAGTCTACGTGTCGTCATTTATGTCTAATTTCGCTCAACTGTGCACAGGCTAGGAGCAGTGACCTATGTACTTCAAGATCATCATAGTGGTTATATGAACAGGCACAATCAAAGCATGACTGAGATACATCATTCTCCAGATAACGACTTTGCAACGAAAACCATATGGATTAAGAATACTGATTATCGATACGGATTTGATAATTTCAAACCATCCTGATATCTTGCCGGTATTATTTGAAACTGTTGACGGCTTCTGTCTTGTCTTGAAATGAAGTTTGGAGAAAACTCTTTTTTTTAATCTAGTGTACTGCACGGACACCTTTTCTTTCAGTTTGCAAAAAAAAAAATAAGTAAAAATAAATAAATAAATAGATTTTCACAATCAAAGACAAACATTTTACTTTTGGAAAGATTTGTGATCTTGGCTTGAAAATTGATTGCAAATTTAATTGGATAATTTGATAGAATTGGACACACAAAACTTGTATGCCACAAAGTCGCCCTAAGTCTGCTATACAACAAGGGTACCCCCTCGTCAATGTTATAATTGAACAGTGAAAGACAAAGCAACTGCAGAAATATACAAATATAAACACTATTCACTTGGCGGTTGTTGACACCAATGATAAATAATTTAGCTAGAAGCGAATAACAGAATATCAGAAGTTAAGATTTCGTTTCTGTGGTCTTTATAATTTTCATTTTAAATTCTTCGAACAAAAACGGAGACGTGAAATATCACAGATTATTCTTATTCACATATCTGGAAACCGGGCATGGAACTATATGGGGTATATGACGTCGTCAATTTTCCCCACCTCTTGTATATCGCTACAATTGCTACAATACAAGACTATGCAGAACTCATATTTTCGATAATTGTACAATACGATTTATCTCCCTATTGGCACATCTTCATTTTTGTAATGTCCTCCCTCTTTGCAAATCAAAAATAAGAGACGCGAAAGATGGATAACTCCACTTTATAAAAAGGTCGTTATTTGTACTCTGGACAAGCTAATGCCATCTGATGTGAACTGTAAGTATGACTGGGTGGTTCATTGGGAAAAGACGCGAATTACTTATGATACATGCTTTTAGTCCGTCATTTATATTCAACCGTCGTCCATTAAAGAATTTCGCGTCCATAATCAAAAGGCCTAATTCATATAACAGTAGTATTAGCTCCAACTTCAAAAAATAAATCATAGTATACATAAAAATAGGCCAGTTTCCTGCAAGACAGAAGCACTCAATGATGCTGGCAAGACAACATAATGTTCCAAAAATATCAAATCCGTCATATAGGATAAAATGTATATCAGTCACGCTTTCATTTTGACTGTTCATATGAACACAATGAGGATCTTGAAAGCCATTGGTTCATACCCATGGCCCCGAGTTAGGAGAAATTAGATACAAGTTACGAAACGTATCGCCATAGATCCTACACGCTACATTCGTATTTTGTTACCAGCATGCGATATGTATGAGAAACTTTGAGTGGAGGCGCTTGATGATATGGCCCTGTTTTACAAGTTTCCGCAATAATGATATCATTGTTCAAACTAAACAAGACGAAATTCCAGGCATGATGCTATCACTATAGATTTGGAGAATTGGAGAGGTATGCAAGCGGTGGGGAAAATTGACGTCTTGCGACTAAAACGCAACCATGACTCAACGGGAAAGCTTCCCTCTGCACCTCACCTTCAGACCCGAGATTTCGGTGGATTCACGGACGTAGCCTTAGTTTCTCAACCGCGCTTTTATTGCAGTTGTTCATGTGGAGACTATGAAACATCACGCCCCCTAGCACCGGCTTAATATATACGCTAGCTCGGGAGCTGTGATGACAGATCGGCTCATACAAATAAATCAACAGATGTTAATGGATGAGCATCATGGACGTCTGATGGAGTAAATCGTTCGATTCGGTATCCAGGTTCTTCCTTGAGAAAGTATAGTAATATCCTTTAATTTTTGTCCGTTTTGACTATCCATAAATGGACGACACATTAAATTTAGATGAAAGCGAACGTTCTCTCCCTCAAAAATATCCGGTTCAATATAGAATTAATAATGAAAAGTCTATTTGGCTATTTGGATTGCTTCTGAAAGGGATATGTAATATATTTAAGACAGACATCTAAATTCTGTTTGATAAATGTTCAAAATTATTCCAGGTTAGGACAAAATAAAAGCGTCTAGTCCATCATTCAATATTCAGCCTTCGTCCGTAAAAGAATTTTCGCGTCCAAAATCCAAATTCATAGTTCATGTAACAGCATTAGAACCAATCATAGTATACATAAACATAGGCCTGCAAGAGAGAAGTCGTTTTCATTGATTCTGACAAGATATCATGCTGTTCCAAAAATATCAATTACGTATCGCTGTTCAGTTTCCTTGTAAAGTCGTTATATAGAATGATGTATATCAGTCACGCTTTGGTTATGATTTTTCAAATGGACGTCATGAGGATCTTGAAGTACATGAGTTCATTCGGCCCGTAGCCTAGGATTAAGCGGAATGAGACATTGCATAGGGTTTCCTGCAAGAGAGAAGCGGTCAACCGTTTCTAATTTTGTCAGTAAAACATGGTGATGTACATAAAATCCTAACCACTGACCATTATTCTTTCCTACGAAGAAGGCTCTCATTTGAAAATTGTCTGGTAATGAGTGAGTCAGTCAGCGAGTCCATCCGAATCCTTTCTCCGGCAAAATAAGGAGAACCGTTGACGTTAGAACCTTGATTTTTGGTATGAACGTGCATTAGGGGACTGTTACCAGCAAATTCTGAGGTGACCTACTTTTGATGAAGATTTGACCTACTTAGGTGATCTATAAACTTCGAAACTGGCAAAAACAACTTTGGCCTACCCTACTTCGTAGGTCCTGTGACGTTAGTCACACTGCCATGTATCCAAATAAATTCCAAAAAATAAAAACACTGGTGAATGAGAATTTTCTTGTCAAACGTTCAGGTATAGACTTTTGTCGAAGGTACACTATATAGTGGTGGTGAACAATATCTTCTGGAAGGAAGTTTATCCTCATTTGAAAGATATGATTACCGCTATAAAGATCGATATCTCCCAACAAGTTTTGTACTAAATTACAAGCGTCTAGTCCGTCATCCATAATTCAGCCGTCGTCCATTAGAGAATATCCGCGTCCATAATCCAAAGACCTATTCCATATTCCATATAACAGTATTAGCACCAAATTCAAAAAGACAATCCTAGTATACATAAACATAGGCTTGTTTTCTGCAAGAGAGAAGCGGTCAACAGTTTTCAATGATGCCGGCAAGACATCATGATGTTCCAAAAATATCAAATCCGTATCGCTGATCAGTATTCTTAATCCATAATATTCGTTGTAAAGTCGTCATCTAAAGAATGATGTATCTCAGTCACGCTTTGATTGTGACGGTTCATATGAGTACCATGAGGATCATACGGCCACTATAGCCCCGGGTTAAGCGGAATAAGACACAAGTTACGAAACGTAGCGCCATAGATCTTGCACGCTACGTTCGTATTTTGCCATCAGCATGCGATATGTATATCGCCAAATTTGAGAGACTTTGAATGTAAAGGTTAAGTTGTTGCCGTCTGGTATGATAATGATGGACGGCGGATTGTCTAGTAAAGTATATGTTTGATATGATTTTGGCAAATTGTACGAATGGTGCATAAATTTGTGAACAATCAACAGACATGAGTACAAGTTTAACTTAGATAACGTCAATATTTGTAGATTTCGAAATAATGGTGCTGTTCATATTTGTTGGATAAAGTTATTGTTCTTACAGCTCGTTTTTGTAATAAAAATAGTGTATTCAGGTGAGTAGTATACGTGTTGCCCCAGATGGTATTACAGTAAGATAAGTAAGGAAATATCATTGAAAAGTATAAAATATGCAATGTTTTTAATAAAATTTATAATTCCTATATTTCGTGATAGTTTGTTACATATGTAGTTTATATGCGTTTTCCAGTTCAACTGGTCATTAAAATAGAGGCCTAAGAATTTAAACTGATGAATGAGTTCTATTTCTGTTCCCGAAATGAAAAGGTGTGGCTTATTGGATGGACGAATGTTGTTATTCGGCCTAATTATAGCATATATTTGGTTTTTCCAGCATTCAGCGACAGGCGATTACAAGAAAACCAACAACGAATTTTCTCTAGTTCCTGTATCATTATACGAAATACTTCTGGGAGTTCTTTAGATGAAAACACAACACTGGTATCATCCGCAAAGAGGATAATTTTGATTAGATTACTAACGCTGCATATATCATTTATATATAGAAGAAAGAGAATTGGCCCGAGAATCGATCCTTGTGGAACCCCACAGGAGACATAGAATCAGAAGAAATGCCATTATAGACGACCAATTATTAGATGAACCGCGAAAGCCAAAGTGATCCAACTTAGAGAGAAGAATATTATGATTTACGGTGTCAAATGCTTTTTGACAGATCCAAGAAGCATACAGCGCTGTAGAGCTTCGATTCTTTAGCAGTAATTAGCATATCATGAAGAGAGCATGCTGCTAGAGAAGTAGAGTGATTTGCTCGAAATCCATACTGGTTCATAGAAATAAGGTCATGTGACTCGAGGAATTCAATCACCCTGTTAACAGCAAGTTTCTCAAATATTTTGCTGAAACATGCATGGCAAAACAGATATTGGTCTATAGTTAGAGAGTATTGTAATGTCACCCGATTTAAAAATGGGTGTTACTTGGGCTTGCAGGAAACAAGCCTATGTTTATGTATACTATGATTGTCTTTTTGAATTTGGTGCTAATACTGTTATATGGAATATGGAATAGGTGTTTGGATTATGGACGCGGATATTTTCTAATGGACGACGGCTGAATTATGAATGACGAACCAGACGCTTGTAATTTAGCAGATTTATTGAGAGTTGGTACTATTCCAGAGTTGAAAGATATATTGTAGATGTTCGAAAGAAGGGCAGAAATATAATTCGAACACTGTCCAATCCAGGTGCAGCGGATTTCAAACTCATGATAGTTTTTTGTACATCGTCAGCTGTGACTTGTGGAAACTGAAAATGTTCTGTAGTAGGGGTACCAAGATAATCTTTGAAGTTTTGTACAGTATCTGGGATTTGTGAATCGAGGTTTGCGGCAACTGTACTAAGGTATTCATTAAATCTGGAAGCAATTTCGTAAGTATTGGATATTTCATTACCATTTACATTAAAGTATTTTGATACTTTTGTTGATTTACGTCGATTTGAGTATTTGATTCAGTTGTTACTCTCATTGAATTTGTCTTCAAAATATTTTTTTTTTAGAAACACGAAGAGAATGGTTTAGTTTGTTCCGGTATATTCTGTACTGGTTGTGAACATCAGCATCATGAGTTGCATGATATAACCTATATAACCTATTCTTTTCATATATTGAGTTTGAAATACCAGGGGAGATCCAAGGTTTAATGATTTTCTTTTGATGTGATTTGCGAGTGATAATAGTGAAACACTTATAAAAGATCGAGTTGAATTTGAAGTTAAAAGTTTCCAGGGCTGTATTAGGATCATCATTCTCATCACAGACATCTGAAAAATCGACATCTTTGATTCTTTGGATAAAACGGTCAGTTTGTTCACGCGTGATTTGTCGGTAACTGATACTACGATTGGAGGGAACATTGCACGATTCAGGTTTCAAAATGTGAAAAATTGGAAAGTGGTCTGTAATGTCTCTCAAGAAGATGCCAGACAATGAGTTTTCTTCATGGAAGTTAAGAAAAATATTATCTATTAGCGTTAATGTGTGTGGTCGAACTCTCGTAGGTTTTGTAATTTGTGGAAAAAAATATTGAGATTTCATAATTTCAAGAAACTCCTTTGAAGGTGAATGACAATCAGTTTTAAAGAGATCAACATTGAAATCGCCCATTAACACACAGTTTGTTTTTGCTATATCATGTTTGTTAAGGATGTTAAGTAGATGTCTGTTAAAAGTATTCACGTTTTTATTTGGTGGCCTGTGAAATATTCCCACAATATACTTTTTTTCGCCGTAGAGTAATTAAATAAAAAGAGATTCATAAATAATGCCTGAGTTGTTGGATTCAACCAGCTCTCCGAGAACCCCAGAACACCAAATTCATATTTTAGGTTATGTATAAATTCGGTGATCTCCGAAAAATGTTTTTTTAAACATCTAACGTTCATGTGTAAAAATGATCATGAATTATTTTTAGTAGAGTTTATTTCTTCGGTAAATGTTAATTCAGTGTAATATTTGGATGGGTGCGTATTCATATCGTTCCAGTGAGTAATTTCATAATCGGTGTCATCTGTAACAGCTTTACTGTGTTCAATATCGTTTAAATCAATTGGATTGAAACACATATTTTCTAACAACTCTAGATTCATCACATGGTCTGCTTTGGGTGTATAATAAGTTGCTTCAGGAATTTGTTCTTCGAAGAATGGTAAGAATGATGCTAGGTTCGCAAATGGAACATCCTCCTCGCTGGTTCATTTAGATCCATTACAGTTCAGAGATATAATGTTAGCGGTCTGACCTATAGTATCACAATGTAGAGTGAATAAATCATGGATGAAAAAGTAAAACAAGAAAATAACATATTTATATATATATACAACATGACAAGATCGGTCGGTCACCCACCCACCTAACTAAAAAAATATAGGAGACATAAACATGAAGCTAATGAGATACTATTCGTGTCTGCATTCACACAGGAACTGTGCGTTTTAAACGCTGTGTGGTAATAGTTACCAAATAAGGCTGTATATTACGCGACATGAAACAGAAACGACACGGCGGAATGGTGAATGGCCCGTGATGCTGAGTACGACACGCCCAACAAAGAAATGTATAAGTAGCGTTGGCTAGACGTCGAGACGGACACAGATGAAAATAAAATGCCGACAGCGCTGGTATATTAGCCGAGAAAGTGAAGAATGTTGCAAGACTCTTGGCCATATATTTTGTGTCGATAAGGTCAAGGTAAGTTCTCTTATCCATATCCATTATCAATGTATACATTAATGTGAATATTATAACATAGCATATGTATTTAGCACATACAAAAGTAGCTTAGGCAGGTCAGGGCAAAGGACCAGCTGGGATAAAATATCCCACATATCACGCTTGATATAGCTTTGTAATTATCTCTATATAAAACTCCTGTACAGTTTCATGTATCGGACCTCAATTTCATAGGCAGACATCATAATGTATTAATGCTCCCCGGCACAAAGATCAATGATGTCATGTAAAGTAATAACAGGCGGCACGTGGGAGTGTCGCTTATATCCCATACCCAGTGAAATTGTTGAATGATAAACCGCACACACCTCTATGACCGTATACGTCATTGTTGACCTTTACGCTAGTAAACACGAATACATTATAACCTCTCCCTATGAAATTGAGCCCCGGCGCATGGAACAACTGTACTGAAGTTTTATATGGAGAGAATTACGAAGTTAATTCAAACGTGATATATTATCGATATCACGGAGTAATGATGGTCATTTTTTCTACACGATACAAAAAGATAATCTGTACAGAGTTAACTACTTATTTATGACAAGCTGCAAAGTAGACGACTAAATAAAATGGTCGACAGACTTTAGTCATCATGCAACAAATGCGTTTTTTCGTATATTCGATATGCTAAAGGGCGATAAAAGCCTCCGTGGGCATGATGGTGTAAAAAGGGATAGAACACCACCCATGCATGGCGTCCCAGGTGTGAAAGGAAATAGGACTGAAATATTGTTGAAAGCGACGTCAAATCATATTCACTCACTCACTCAGTCTCACTCCTTGGGTATGATGACTTCTACAATGAAGCTTCCACTTTATAAAAAGATCGTTATTTGTACTCTGGATAAGATAATGCCATCTGATATGAACTGTAAGTATGACTGGGTGGTTCATTGGGAAAAGACATGCTTTTAGTCCGTCATTTATATTCAACCGTCGTCCATTAAGGAATTTCGCGTCCATAATCAAAAGGCCTAATTCATATAACAGTATTAGCCCCAACTTCAAAAAATAAATCATAGTATACATAAAAATAGGCCAGTTTCCTGCAAGACAGAAGCACTCAATGATGCTGGCAAGACAACATAATGTTCCAAAAATATCAAATCCGTCATATCGGATGAAATGTATCTCAGTCACGCTTTCATTTTTGACTCTTCATATGAACACAATGAGGATCTTGAAAGCCATTGGTTCATACCCATGACCCCGAGTTAGGAGAAATTAGATAAAAATTACGAAACGTATCGCCATAGATCCTACACGCTACATTCGTATTTTGTTACCAGCATGCGATATGTATGAGAAACTTTGAGTGGAGGCGCTTGGTGATATGCCCCTGTTTTACAAGTTTCCGCAATAATGATATCATTGTTAAAACTAAACAAGACGAAATTCCAGACATGATGCTATCACTATAGATTTGGAGAATTGGAAAGGTATGCAAGTGGTGGGAAAAATTGACGTCTTGCGACTAAAACGCAACCATGACTCAACGGGAAAGCTTCCCTCGGCACCTGACCTTCAGACCCGAGATTTCGGTGGATTCACGGACGTAGCCTTAGTTTCTCAACCGCGCTTTTATTGCAGTTCATGTGGAGACTATGAAACATCACGCCCCCTAGCACCGGCTTAATATATACGCTAGCTCGGGAGCTGTGATGACAGATCGGCTCATACAAATAAATCAACAGATGTTAATGGATGAGCATCATGGACGTCTGATGGAGTAAATCGTTCGATTCGGTATCCCGGTTCTTCCTTGAGAAAGTATAGTAATATCCTTTAATTTTTGTCCTTGTTGACTATCCATAAATGGACGACACATTAAATTTAGATGAAAGCGAACGTTCTCTCCCTCAAATATATCCGGTTCAATATAGAATTAATAATGAAAAGTCTATTTGGCTATTTGGATTGCTTCTGAAAGGGATATGTAATATATTTAAGACAGACATCTAAATTCTGTTTGATAAATGTTCAAAATTATTCCAGGTTAGGACAAAATAAAAGCGTCTAGTCCATCATTCAATATTCAGCCTTCGTCCGTAAAAGAATTTTCGCGTCCAAAATCCAAATTCATAGTTCATGTAACAGCATTAGAACCAATCATAGTATACATAAACATAGGCCTGCAAGAGAGAAGTCGTTTTCATTGATTCTGACAAGATATCATGCTGTTCCAAAAATATCAATTACGTATCGCTGTTCAGTTTCCTTGTAAAGTCGTTATATAGAATGATGTATATCAGTCACGCTTTGGTTATGATTTTTCAAATGGACGTCATGAGGATCTTGAAGTACATGAGTTCATTCGGCCCGTAGCCTAGGATTAAGCGGAATGAGACATTGCATAGGGTTTCCTGCAAGAGAGAAGCGGTCAACAGTTTCTAATTTTGTCAGTAAAACATGGTGATGTACATAAAATCCTAACCACTGACCATTATTCTTTCCTACGAAGAAGGCTCTCATTTGAAAATTGTCTGGTAATGAGTGAGTCAGTCAGCGAGTCCATCCGAATCCTTTCTCCGGCAAAATAAGGAGAACCGTTGACGTTAGAACCTTGATTTTTGGTATGAACGTGCATTAGGGGACTGTTACCAGCAAATTCTGAGGTGACCTACTTTTGATGAAGATTTGACCTACTTAGGTGATCTATAAACTTCGAAACTGGCAAAAACAACTTTGGCCTACCCTACTTCGTAGGTCCTGTGACGTTAGTCACACTGCCATGTATCCAAATAAATTCCAAAAAATAAAAACACTGGTGAATGAGAATTTTCTTGTCAAACGTTCAGGTATAGACTTTTGTCGAAGGTACACTATATAGTGGTGGTGAACAATATCTTCTGGAAGGAAGTTTATCCTCATTTGAAAGATATGATTACCGCTATAAAGATCGATATCTCCCAACAAGTTTTGTACTAAATTACAAGCGTCTAGTCCGTCATCCATAATTCAGCCGTCGTCCATTAGAGAATATCCGCGTCCATAATCCAAAGACCTATTCCATATTCCATATAACAGTATTAGCATCAAATTCAAAAAGACAATCTAGTATACATAAACATAGGCTTGTTTCCTGCAAGAGAGAAGCGGTCAACAGTTTTCAATGATGCCGGCAAGACATCATGATGTTCCAAAAATATCAAATCCGTATCGCTGATCAGTATTCTTAATCCATAATATTCGTTGTAAAGTCGTCATCTAAAGAATGATGTATCTCAGTCACGCTTTGATTGTGACGGTTCATATGAGTACCATGAGGATCTTGAAGTACATGGGTTCATACGGCCCCTATAGCCCCGGGTTAAGCGAAATAAGACACAAGTTACGAAACGTAGCGCCATAGATCTTGCACGCTACGTTCGTATTTTGCTATCAGCATGCGATATGTATCGCCAAATTTGAGAGACTTTGAGTGGAGGCGCTTGGTGGAATAGCCCTGTTTTATAAGTTTCTGTAACAATGTTTTGTGACGTTGATTAAAATCGTCTGTTCATTTTAATTAATCGTCTACTTTGGAGCTTGTCAATAATCAATAGTTAACTCTGCATCAATTTTCATTTTTGCAGCGTGTAGAACAAACCGAACTCTACAAAATGACTGCCATTTCTCCGCGGTATCGATAATATTGAATTGAATTGGATTTTATTCACCAACAAAAGAAACGTAAATCAAGAGACAAAAGCAATCTGCATATTGAAGCATTAAAATAAATGAAGAAATCGGTTTGCCAAGTGACATAGATTGGCGGGAATAAAACCCCTATAGGGGCTTGTTCTATCCCTAAATAAAGAATATAACATTAACGTATATCTACAGTAAGATTTATGGGTGAAATAACGTAGCAAGCGTTATTCTTTTGTATAAATTATATACAAGTGAAACACCTGACAATTATTGTGATATTAGTTCAGATTCCTGTAACATATGTTTTAAGTTTTTATTTGAACAGCGAAGTAGATTTAATTGTTTTAATAACACGAGGTCCACTGGTTTTGAGAGTATAAAATGATAAATTGGATCGATATAATGGCCTGAAAAGGTTAAGTCGTTGCCCTCTGGTATGATAATGATGGACGGCGGATTGTCTAGTAAAGCATGTTTGAAATGATTTTGGCAAATTGTACGAATGTTGCATAAATTTGTGAACAATCAACAGAGTACAAGTTTAACTTAGATAACGTCAATATTTGTAGATTTCGAAATAATGGTGCTGTATGTTCATATTTGTTGGAAAGTTATTGTTCTTACAGCTCGTTTTTGTAATAAAAATAGTGTATTCAGGGGAGTAGTATACGTGTTGCCCCAGATGGTATTACAGTAAGATAAGTGAGGAAATATCATTGAAAAGTATAAAATATGCAATGTTTTCTTGTTTATAGAGTTTTTAATAAAATTTATAATTCCTATATTTCGTGGGTGTTACATATGTAGTTTATATGCGTTTTCCAGTTCAACTGGTCATTAAAATAGAGGCCTAAGAATTTAAACTGATGAATGAGTTCTATTTCTGTTCCCGAAATGAAAAGGTGTGGCTTATTGGATGGACGAATGTTGTTGTTCGGCCTAATTAGCATATATTTGGTTTTTCCAGCATTCAGCGACAGGCGATTACAAGAAAACCAACAACGAATTTTCTCTAGTTCCTGTGTCATTATACGAAATACTTCTGGGAGTTCTTTAGATGAAAACACAACACTGGTATCATCCGCAAAGAGGATAATTTTGAGTAGATTACTAACGCTGCATATATCATTTATATATAGAAGAAAGAGAATTGGCCCGAGAATCGATCCTTGTGGAACCCCACAGGAGACATACATAGAATCAGAAGAAATGCCGTTATAGACGACCAATTATTAGATGAACCGCGGAAGCCAAAGTGATCCAACTTAGAGAGAAGAATATTATGATTTACGGTGTCAAATGCTTTTGACAGATCCAAGAAGCATACAGCGCTGTAGAGCTTCGATTCTTTAGCAGTAATTAGCATATCATGAAGAGAGCATGCTGCTAGAGAAGTAGAGTGATTTGCTCGAAATCCATACTGGTTCATAGAAATAAGGTCATGTGACTCGAGGAATTCAATCATCCTGTTAACAGCAAGTTTCTCAAATATTTTGCTGAAACATGCATGGCAAAACAGATATTGGTCTATAGAGAGTATTGTAATGTCACCCGATTTAAAAATGGGTGTTACTTGGGCTTGCAGGAAACAAGCCTATGTTTATGTATACTATGATTGTCTTTTTGAATTTGGTGCTAATACTGTTATATGGAATATGGAATAGGTGTTTGGATTATGGACGCGGATATTTTCTAATGGACGACGGCTGAATTATGAATGACGAACCAGACGCTTGTAATTTAGCAGATTTATTGAGAGTTGGTACTATTCCAGAGTTGAAAGATATATTGTAGATGTTCGAAAGAAGGGCAGAAATATAATTCGAACACTGTCCAATCCAGGTGCAGCGGATTTCAAACTCATGATAGTTTTTTGTACATCGTCAGCTGTGACTTGTGGAAACTGAAAATGTTCTGTAGTAGGGGTACCAAGATAATCTTTGAAGTTTTGTACAGTATCTGGGATTTGTGAATCGAGGTTTGCGGCAACTGTACTAAGGTATTCATTAAATCTGGAAGCAATTTCGTAAGTATTGGATATTTCATTACCATTTACATTAAAGTATTTTGATACTTTTGTTGATTTACGTCGATTTGAGTATTTGATTCAGTTGTTACTCTCATTGAATTTGTCTTCAAAATATTTTTTTTTTAGAAACACGAAGAGAATGGTTTAGTTTGTTCCGGTATATTCTGTACTGGTTGTGAACATCAGCATCATGAGTTGCATGATATAACCTATATAACCTATTCTTTTCATATATTGAGTTTGAAATACCAGGGGAGATCCAAGGTTTAATGATTTTCTTTTGATGTGATTTGCGAGTGATAATAGTGAAACACTTATAAAAGATCGAGTTGAATTTGAAGTTAAAAGTTTCCAGGGCTGTATTAGGATCATCATTCTCATCACAGACATCTGAAAAATCGACATCTTTGATTCTTTGGATAAAACGGTCAGTTTGTTCACGCGTGATTTGTCGGTAACTGATACTACGATTGGAGGGAACATTGCACGATTCAGGTTTCAAAATGTGAAAAATTGGAAAGTGGTCTGTAATGTCTCTCAAGAAGATGCCAGACAATGAGTTTTCTTCATGGAAGTTAAGAAAAATATTATCTATTAGCGTTAATGTGTGTGGTCGAACTCTCGTAGGTTTTGTAATTTGTGGAAAAAAATATTGAGATTTCATAATTTCAAGAAACTCCTTTGAAGGTGAATGACAATCAGTTTTAAAGAGATCAACATTGAAATCGCCCATTAACACACAGTTTGTTTT